>JAODLL010058899.1:0-18192 GCA_026546735.1 Forbesichthys agassizii | reverse complement strand
CCCCCCCCCCCCCCCCCCCCCCCCCCCCCCCCCCCCCCCCCCCCCCCCCCCCCCGCTGCCGTGGTAACGTACGGCCAACGTGTTTGAAAAAATGTAAAATGGCGTTGTAGCTGGCTGATGGAGAAATTAACACTCATTTATCTGGCAACAGCTCTAGTGGGCATTCCTGTAGTCAGCATGGCAATTTCATGATGAAAACAAATTTGAGCACATGAAAAGGAAAACATTGATTTTCCAGTCCAACTCATGTAGTATTGAAGCACGTTGTTATTGTATAAAGTATTTTTGTTTAATATAGCTGAAACCCCAACACCTTTTAACACATTGGTAAAAACAGAAACATAGTAAATCGGGTTAACAAATGTGGGGCTACAGTACCTTTTTTATTCTTAATTCCCAATCAGCCCTCATTCTTTCCTAAAGGTATAGTCAGCTATTTCAAGCTAAACGTATGTTAATACACTTTTTGTCAAATATTTCCTGGCATTTCGCTATCTTACATTTCTCTGTGCATGTTGAAAAAATGATCTGATACTTCTACACAGCCCTGGCTCCACAGGAACACAAACAAAGTGGCAAACACCACTCATATAAACAAAGCTACAGTATAGCGCTACGCTTTGCTTCACGGTGCATTTTGACGTGTGATATGCCACTGCGGAGCGATACGGTTTTGATTTGAGCTGGAACTTAGCAAGAATGACTGTTTATTCTTAAACAAAATATAGAATGATTAGCAACATGCCGATATAATGGGCCTACTACGCCTTTAAACTGTGTCTACTTTCATCTCTATATGAAATATAAAATAAAAGTACCCACTAATTAACCCAGTAATTTAATAGGAGCTGGCCGTTTTGTAAAACAAATAGCTTCAGACGATAATATAAACTTCTCAATGTACTGATTGCCATCTGATTACGCACCAACATGTTGTAGAGGAGACAGACATGTGCATTGATTCATTACAGGGTACAGTAGGTGTCTGGGAAGATATGTGTTCAATGCTGAACCAGAAGGGACGCCCAAGAGCCACGGTGCTCAGAGCAAAAACCAACCTAACCTTCTATAATCCCGGTGTGAGGCTGAGCCTATTGTGCCTTGCACGAGTACAGCCACAGCCACCTGAGACCTTGCGAGACAAAGCCTTGCGTCTTGCTTGGACACACTGAGAGAACCCTAGTTGCTGCCCTCTCTGTACTGTGACTAAACATCAGAAGGCACTTTCTGAGTATGAGGGGCCCAATCCTATTTACTATCCATCTGTGCAAGAAACTGGTTGGTTGAGCTCGTTTCACAAGGGAGTTGGTGGCTATACAAACAGTTAATGGAAATGCATAAAGTATTGAAAAGTTGCTGAATGCCAGAACACTGCTAACTATGATATAGCCTTTGAGAGAACTAGCACTTAACTCTCTATATCAATACAATGGGATGTTGTACAAAAGAGTGACCCAGATGATTATGGGTCAGTAAACCTTGGGAATAAATTATCTGTCGTTTGTTGTCTTTCTTTTCCAAACAGTGCAGATATTGGTTACATGTTAACAACAACAAAAGGAAAAAAGCTTTAAATGTCAGAAGGTCAACAAAAGAAAAAACACATTAAATGAACTATTATATATATATTTTTTTTTTTTTTTATATTCCTGCCAGTAAAACACCATAAGACTGCAGTGTGCAATGCAACAAATGTAAACGTGTATTACAATGGTTACAATGGCAGCCATACTGTATCAGCTCTATTGGATTTACCTGTAAATCCCACCTAACGAAGGCCCCATGTGGAAGTCAGTCAAACAGTAAAAGTAGAACGGCAGGGTTAGTAATTCTCCAGAACGCTTGCAGACTTCGAGCTCAAATCAAAATCCCTCTGCGGCACCGCCTCACACATTGAAATGCATTGTGAAGCAAAGCATTGTACCATACAGCTTTGTTGTTGAGAGTGGTGTTCAGAACTTTGTTTATATTCTTTGTTGAACTTTGGTTATGTTCCTACTCACGGAGAAAGGGATCAGCATTTAGTTTAACAAGCACATGAAAACACCATTAAATGATGAATATTAACATAAAGTTTGTATTAATTCATATATATACTAAGTTATTGTGTTTTCACCAAAACCCATCCTTCCTCCCAAGTGAGGTGTTGCTCTATCTTTGTTAAGATGTCACCTCCACTTATGAAATGCACATGTGCCGTGACTACCGCGGTATATTTGCTTGACAGGCTGGACACAACAGAGGCACACATTTGCACTTAAAATGCATTCATGTGAAGTATTCCGCCAGCTTTGAGACTGTCTCTTCAGCTATGGTAGAAACAATCATTTGTGACCGACAGGACGACTTTACCAAACTTGGCAAAGAAGATGACTACTTAAAGGAAAACAAATCCAGGGTCTGTGCATAATATGCATGTTTTATAACCACTCTATATAGCCACTAAACCTCTACATGAGAAATGTGTATTTCTCCATGTGTTATATAGCAAATTATGCACAGACCTGTCTTTCACCAAAATGATTCTTGGGTGGGCTTTATCCTTCTTCTTACAACTTACCATTATTGCACAGTTATAGTGGTCTTTCATTCTCATTGGCTATTAAGAACTCAAGAACATACATTTGAAAATAAGCGTATGTAATCTATGTACATTTATCATTCCTTATAATCCTGTGCTGCCGCAAATGGATAAGACGGAACTACTGAATAACACACATACACATTGTGTTGCTATATCATCACAGCTGTACAGCATGGAAGGCAGACTGATGCTGATTAATGTTGTTGATGCAGAGACAACCATTTCAGAGTGACAATGGCCCCTGGCCTCTGATACACTGGCCACTAAGCCCAGCAAAACACATTATGGACATTAATGGTTAAAAAAAGAGAGGGACAAGGGAAGGGTTAGGAAAAAAGGGAACAGGTTAATGGCAGGAAAGAGATTGGACTGGAAAAAGTACAGAAAGTAAAGAGCCAAACAGGAGAAACCACTTGCTGGTGCATGGCACAACAGCAGCAGGTTGCAACAGAAGCCTTCTCATCGCACAAAACAAAAATGCTTGGTCACACACATCCGGCTAGCTGCTGAGTCATGGTGCGTGAACTTACCGTGCAGAGGTCTTTGTACTGCATCTTCTGGAACTTTGTATCTGCGTTGCCGGCACACAGCTCCACGTATCCCAGCACCACCTGGAACACGGTGTTGTGGATGGCCTGGGTGAAGTGCATGTGGAGCTGGTCCATTGCCGTCTGCAGGACGGAGGCAGGCGCATTGTTAAGGGGGAATACGTGACATATGGGCAGAGAACACAGCCAATGGTCCGGCATTTGCCTGAGTAGGACACACCGGGAAATCACAAAGCAAACCTCCGTGTGGGAGCCGTTTGTGTAAAACACCATTCCAATATTGTACTAAATAGCATGTTAGCTTAGAAAATACACTTAAATGTTTGGCATAATGATTTTTAAATGGGGAACTGCAGCAATCATTTTCCAAATATTAGCATTTAGAACAGATAAACAGCCCATTTGTGGACAACAATTCCCTCTTGAAAATCATCACATATAAATGTGAGGCATTTAAAACAATACACTAAATAGTTTTAACATCAAGCATCATCCTCAGGTTAAAGTGTCGGAAACATACCATCAAAACAACAGTGACCAAACAAAATAAATCCATAAGTCCATTGTCAGCACACGACACAGGAGCATATACAGTACTGAATTACTTTTTCTATTAAAATATTACAGCCTATTGATATGGATATACCCCACGGACAACCTTATTGAATATAAATTCCACATTGCATCCATCTTGATTTACAAATATACCTTTAGCGTCTTGGCTATGTGTCAGGTGAACAAAATACTGATAGTATTAAATAATTAACCAGCTTTTTATTTATCATACAAAATAAAAGTAATTCTAAAATATGTTTATAATTGTTAAGATCTTGCAGCGTTATTAGTCTGATTGGATTTGAGCCAGGACATTAGACTGGGTAAAAAGCTAATGTTCATCTGCAGAAAATACATAAGCCATACTGTATGAAGAAGCAGTTTCTTATGACGTGTTTAACATCTCTAAAACCAAAAAGGACAACACAACAACAAACTGTTTAGGTCAAATTCTGCAATAAGAAGTAATCACAATAGTTCAGCAATAAAAACAAAACAGAGAAGGGAACACAACAAACAGTTTACAGCGTCCCCTTGTCTACATGAGTTGTTTTGACAACAGTCGGTCCACACCGGGTTTTTAAAAAGCAAATTATCTACAGGGGAAATACACACTCACTTATTCACATTCAACAAGCTTGATGACGCAGTCTTCACTTCAAGCATGACCGTCCATTCTGAAGAGGCATAACTCATACATAATTCACATCAGCATTAACTAAGGTTTCCAATAATGGAAGTATGCAGCTGATGTGGCATGTTTTGAGGTGGAATGATTAGAAGCTCAGTGAACATCTTGTTTGCAATTCCTATTTTTCCACAACCCTTTATTTAACAAATACAATGCCAGATGTATTCCTTAATGATACTATGCAAATAAATACAGTGTGTTGTGATCACATTGATCAAGGTTCTTGCTCTGTTTGAATTTATGAGTCCAGACATAAAAGTGCACAGTTACTTTACATCTCTTCACCACCAACATCATTTGTAAGTAGATTTGTTTTGAAACACTACACCATAGTGTCATTGATTAATGAAAACATTCTTGGCAAATGCTTTCGCTTTCGTCCGTCCTGTTAATGATGATCATGATACAAAATCACAAACTATGGCTAAAACTAATGTTTATTTTGATAACTGATTAGTTATCATATTATTACAATTATTCAATTAGTTCGATTTTTAAAAAATATGTTTAGATTTATTTATGCATAAAATTAGGGCTGGCCCAGAATACTCGAGTATTCGCATATTTGTTTGATACTGTAAGTAGATATTCGGTATAAAATGTTGGGATTTGAATATCTTATGTATGCAAATTTGCCCTGTGACTAGTAGTTTCTCAGTTCGGAGTTCCATTCGCTGCGGTAGCGTAATCAATTTGGTTTAATCTATATTGGTCTAGCAGAGAGACAGGCTCTTCTTTAAACATGGACTGTCATTGGCTAATGCAGTTTCTACACAGCTCCTATTGGTTGAACTGATCAGTCAGTCGAATCATTGCAGCATGGAGCAGCTATTTTGAGATCTAGGCTAGCGTCTAACTAGTCTGGTGTAAAGGGTTCGCAGTCGTTTTGCTCCTACTTGGCGTAGACCTCTGGTTCATTTTTAAACGATTGTACAGCGCTGAACCAATCGGCATTGCTACAATTGTTTCGATCGCCTCCTACAGATCTACCACCGTTTTGAAACACGCTTGACTTCAACGTCATCTAACTAACCCACCCTGATCAGGCTGCCAGCAGTGTGCCTGTGCGAACGCTAATGCAAACAGGGTTTCCAGATTGTTATCTCAGCGAAAAGATGTTGAACTGAGAGCAATTAGTCGGGCAATGCCTGGCTAGGGTCAAACTAGAGTACAACATTTGAAGTACAGTATGTCGGTGGTCTGACAGCCTACAGGCATGTAGACATAGCCTATTTAAAGCCTGCAAACAGTGCCTACTGCCCGCTGGGATTGTAAACAGGTTATGAAACATGTTTTTAATGGAGCTTTGAGAACCAGTATTTAAACACTTGTTTGGAAATACTGTACAAATGAGAATTCGAAGCCTGTGATGATATCTGGGACAGCCCTACATAAAAATGCATGAACTACAAAAAAAACTGAACTACAAAAAAATACAAGATACAAAGTGCACTGTTTTCAGGTTTTAACAGTATCTTACAACAATGTGGCAATGATGGATGAAAGACAACAATTTCCTAATACTCACAATACAACACCAGCAAGTGTATGTCTATAAACAGAGGTCACAATCAGGGATGGGCACGAATACTCAAGTATTTGAGTACAAGTGACAAAGACTGATCATGGTGACAAAATAAATGTAAATAGACAATTATACATTACTGTGAGGAAGATCTACAATCTGCCTCACGTTACTACGTGATATATAGCCATACACTGTTAGTTTCTTTATGTATTTGGTCAATTATTCTGTGTGTTTGAATGTTCCTTGGATCCAGTAGGCATTTAATGCATGGGTGTACTTTCTGATCACTGATTAGCTCTCCATTTCTGAGGTGCGCTCTGATTGGGCAGCGTGTGTTGGCTCCTGGAGTGTACCAAGTGAAATTAAGGAAGGGGGTGTAGTGGGATGTTTGTGGCTTATGTATTGGGGCTAGATGGTAATTATGACTGAATTATGTTTTAGGCAATGGTGTATGTAGGTAAAGTGTGTGCTTGTGTGTATTTATGTAGAATGAACAGGCCTTTCTGAAATATGTATTTATGAACATTCTCCTGCAATTCAGCTGGGTCTCATCTGATTACTATTTAAGTTCAGGTGTGTTGGCTGGGACCAGGGTGTCTGTTTGTGCTGTGAATGAAGATGGCCTTGCTACATTAAAGAGCTGTATTATGTATATGTTGTGGTCTGTGTGTGATCTACTCCACCTACTCAGAACCGCATCGGCCATCCCTACAGTGGGTTTGTCCATCTACCCTACAATTACATTACCCTTGCAACTTCGTAGACCAGAGTCAAAGTCCGGTACCAAGCAAAATAGATTCCAATCACCATGTAAGTTTGATTGACAGGCAGACATCAGAAGGTCAATATGTTGCTATCCACAATTTTGTCTAACTATAATCACTGTCTGGCATCACACTTCACATCATCCCAGTCAACAACTGTTAACGTTCAATTACATGACAATTACCTGACTTGAAAACTGTGAAAGCGGATGCTATGAGACATGTACCAACGCAGACAGCAGATAGGACAGGCCTAGACGAACTCCCTGAAACTGGGAAAAGTGGCCTATGCTATGGAACATTCAACTGAAAAATCACTGGACAGCCAAACACATGTTTTCAGGTAATACACTAATACTTTACTGTATCCTTGTAATTATATACAGTAGGGCAACATGTTTTACTGTGTTGTAAGAGTTGTCAATATTAACTGGCAATATGACAAATATTTCTACCCTCTTTACAGAAGGCATGTACAGTATCTTCAATCCAAAATGAAAGTATTGATGCCATATGTATAAGACTGACTACACGGCACTGTAACTGTAGTAGTTTTGTAGACACTGTGGAAGAGTTTCTCTTTATTATTTATATACTTTTATTAAAATAAGTAACTGAAAGAATCTGGTGCATGCTGTAGTTTTCCCATGTCTTTCCATTACTGTTCGTACAGCACTATGTAAAATGTGTGGAATTCAGATCCATAGACACACTCATTGCAAGGTGCCTTTACCTGCCTATACCTATGCAGTTTAGTTTAGACTACACTTGCTGCAAGATCAACCTGCACACCTCTCTCTCATTAACACACCTGCTCCTTCAAAAGGAACGTACATGGTAGAGAGTAGACAAAATAAATAACCTGTTTGCATGCTTCTAATTGACCTCAGCTCTAAAACCTAGCATTATCCAGTACCACTGGTGAAAAACAATGAAATGACACAGTGGTCTTAGAGATTTCTGAGAAAACTGACTGAATCTTACCATTCTGTTGGCCCATGGACCATGACTGACGGGGAATATGTATCTAACCAAGGGCAGAGAGCAGTGTTAAGTCCATTATGGGTCAGGACTTGAAGGAAACAACAGGACTGAGACTGTCTCAGAGGAAAAAAGCAAGAAAGGAGAGCGGGAAAGGCCACATTCCGTGATCCATCAGAGGCTGTCTGACAGCAGATATATGGGGGTGGACAGGAGACAGAGCGCGGGTGAAAAATAAACTAAGGCAGAAAGACCTGGAGGGAATAAGACACAGCCCACTGAGAGAGAGAGAGAGAGAGTAAGAGAGAGAGAGAGAGAGAGAGAGAGGCTGTACAAAAAAGATGAATAGGCAGGGAAAGGAAGGGGGAGACAGAGCAAGAGAGAGAGAGAGAGAGAGAGAGAGAGAGAGAGAGAGGCTGTACAAAAAAGATGAAGAATAGGCAGTGGAGGTAGAGGGGAGAGAGGGAGAGAGAGAGTGAAACTGTGTACAAAAGATGAAGAACATGTGTGGGGGGGAGCGAGAGAGAGAACACAGCATCACGTCACAAGCCATTCCCCTTAACATCTGAGGACAAGCCACCTGACTGACCTGCGTCTTGCCCAGGAGGGTGTAGGCCAGCTGGACCTTGGTGTAGTGTGATACGTCAAAGTGCTTACAGGTCCTCGACAGAGCCACGTCCAGCTGCTCCTGCAGCCAGGGAGAGGGGGTGAAGGGACAGGTTAAATAGGTGGTGGGGAAGGGGTTTATCACCATTGAGACCAGGGATTTAGTTAAAGGATAGCTGTGAAGACACTACATGAAGGCAGAAGGCGGGCAATTGGGACTGCGTGTGTGGGTGTGTGTACATGCGTGGGTGTGTGCGTGCGCTTGCACGTGAGAGAATGAAATAGCTGTGGAAAGGAATATATAAACAAAAAAGGCCTGTAAAGAGGGAGGATGAAGGTTGCGTTGCCAAGGTCATAGAATAAAGTGAATTATAAAGAGTAAATCGTTCATTTGTGAAGTCCACATTTTGCTAATTTTCTCTATTCATAAAAAAAATGTCAGGTCACTTTCAGTGGGAGAAGGTAGATGTGTGTAAAATGTGCATAAATTCACTAATGGAAGGTTAACTGCAAAACTGAGAACTTAATGGGTGACATTTGCTAAACTAAATAGACTAGATAATCTAGATTTCCACATGCATGCGTGTTTTAACAAAGAGCTCCCGGAGCAGCTCGCCCTTATGAGAACTGTACCGTTTGCTACAGTAAAAGAAGCCATGTGTTTATATGTTTAGATGTTATCCTCTGTATCTTGTGTGACAGAACTCTGGGTAAATAATCTGCTCGTGCACATCAACAGCATCGCTGTGAAAATTGCTTTGCATAGAATTGATCACAGGTTATTATCGAAACGCCGCTAAAGAAACAAGAGACGTTATTCGCAGTGTGCGCTATGCTGTAAGGTATTTTACATGTGCACATATTTTCCAGACAGGGAGAGAAAAATTGAGGGTTCCTGGAAAATTACAAGATTAGAATGAAATATTAAACACCGACTAAATATATTGTATGTAGTCTTTCACAAATAATGTCAATAGAACTACTAAAAAACACATACCTCTATTTGCTCAAGAGTGTCTTGTAGTTTCGAATTCAATTCACTGTTGGAAGAAAAAAAAAAAGGTGTTAAGGTTTCAATCAAGAACCAAATCATGGAGGGTCAGGTATATTTAAGCTCGTCTCACGTTAGCTGGGCTAGGCCTGTTTGACCATGTTTTGTAGATATACTATGGTGATATTCGGCAAACTGGTGAAAGGGGACCACACAAGAACAAAACACTGCAGCACTCCATATGTCATTTACAATCGCATTTTGGACATAAGATTATTTATTGTAGATTATATTATACATGGCTATACAATTTTCATGTCCATTGTCTTTGCATTTTCTGTCAAGATACTTTTGCTGAGTTAATTAAACAATCACTACAAGAGCAGCAGACTGAAACATTATTGACATTGTTGGCATGAATTACTGTCACAGAGCAGATGTTGGCATCCCATTAACCAGGAGATAGTTATCGTATTAACATTGCCTAATAAAAGTGTGTAACAGCGTAGGCCTACTATTTGACCATTCATGTTGTCTCTCACAAGTCAAGCATTGACTTACATCAAGGTTGATTACATGATGCACTGTACACACACATTATGAGACCACATGTCCATGTGCGCATTTCCCTGAGAAACGCTTTCTGAGCAATAAAAAAAAATAAATAAAATAGAACATTGAGCACTCTTTTCAGAGAGGAATAACCGACGCACAAACCCCCCGCTCTGCTTCTGTGCACGTGAGGCTGTGCGTGGGAGGTGGAGTGGGGGGGGGGGGATGGGTTTCAAAGCCATAGATGGAAGAGTGAGGCGGTTAGTGAATGAGCGATGGGAGACAGAAAAGACGTATTGCTGCATCGAGCCACGATTGTCTGTGCACTAGCAGCTCCCTCCTGCACACTGGCAGGCCTCAGTGATCACACGGCATGCGTAAGCAGACAGGAGAGGGGTGAATGCTCCATCTGTTCCTGCAGGGCCTTAGCACTTCAGTAGGGGTGGCCTCTTAAATAAAGGTGGAATGCATCCTCCTCCCCTCCCCCCCCCCCCTTTGCCAAGACTGGCTTAGATGGGTCAAGTTTGAACGTGGTGAAGGAACTCTCTGGTTTAGAGCACACATCCATGGTCTTGAGATCTTAAAGCTAATGTCCACACACATTTAGGGTGTTCTCTCGTGATTCGACTCCACAAACAATTAACCTCATGCCATGATGAGCCTTATGACTACAGTAATAAAAGGGTCTCTAGTGGACACAAAGTTTCTACAGCTGCGCATTGACGCAGTGGCTTTTTGTATTCTTCTTACTGTACGGTATGTGTCCCCCGTGACACATACAACGTAATATCTAAACCCTGTTATACAGTATCACACATGCCGCCCTGCCACAGAGTTTTTGGAATCATAGCGTATCATAACACCCGGAAGATACACTTCACAAGATCACATGGTTAATCATGTGGTGCAAAACAGTGTTCACACCCACCTAGAGAAGGGTCAGGTGTCAATACACCACCTGGCAGGGTGAAGGCAGGGAAGAGGAGAATGGTAAACTAAAAGGGAAACCCCCCTTTAAAGAGCGGTTGGGGGGGGAGACAGACAATAACAACAACGGCCCTTTGGCAGGCAAAACGCCACAGGAAGGAGACAGAGGGCAGAGAGACACGTCTAGGGTGCGGTAGGGCAAGGCAGCAGACGTGAAGAGCAGCAGAGGGACGCATTTGGCAAGAGAGGAAGGAGATTAACAACAACAACCAAGACAGGGCAGACGCGGTGGCATTTTCCCTGGACGGGGCACATTTGCCTCCGCCACCTCTACCTGGAGGTCGGTGGCGAAAGGATTTCTGAAGCTGGAGGAAGAGGAGGCTTTGAAGAAGAAGAAGAAGAAGAGGATTTGTTCAGAATTAGCTATTTATTTTGCACCTGTCCATGGTAAAAAAATATGTTTGCCACTCTGTCGCTTAGCTACCAATCCGTGGCAATTACTTCACTAAGATGTACATTTTCTAGTTTCAACCACGCTGTCAAGATGCAGTCGCCTACACAAGACATTCCACAAAGTACTCATCTTATTAGCGCTCTTTTCCGTTTCATGCTTTCATTCTTGTGTACTGCATATTAAATGCCTTTGAAAAACACTTTTCTGTCAAATCAGTCACTGTCGTGTAACAATGCCTTTGATGCCGTACCTTTCCTTTTAAGTACATATGCTTCGGTGCTGCTGACGGCTGTCACCTGACGCAACCTCTGGCGTAATCACACTTACGTAGAAGTGGCGATGACTAGCTTGAAGCATTCACATATCGCAGTCCTAACTGTGGGGCGTTCCAGTCAAGGTAACTGTCCAAGGTAACTCAATGGGAAAACCTGCAAGCCATACTGCATAAACTCGAAGGCTGCCGGTATTACAACATAATCCCGTCGGTTTGCCGTATAGTATTCTGAGGGGACGCTGTGGGGAAGACCTGGTTTATATTGCATTTGACACTGCAGTTTACCTCCTCGCAGTTCATCTCCGCGGCAGGCTCGGGGTGTAAGAGCCTGGCCCGGATGCTAAGAAGCCCTAAGCTGTCGCATCGTGACACTAGACGTGGCCAGGGCGTGAGGCTAAATGTGTGCATGCTGCTCAGCGAGGCAAGGCTGCATTTTGGAAAACGGATGGTGAGACGGGCAGAAATAAAGGGCAGGTCTAGATGTTATGAAGCATACAAATGACTGAACCTCACTGTGTGCTTGAATGTGCTACAGTAGCTACAGCGTGATCACAGGGTAATTGGGGTTCATCAAATATACCACAATGCAAACGCTGCACAATGAATTGTGATCGCGGGGAAGATTTAGAGTGGCACGGGGGATCATTGGCATCACCATCACAACCAAGTGAGATCAACGCTTTGTGCTCAGTGTAACCAATGGTGATTGGCTATGGATAGTATGACTTACTGTGTTTCTATGTATGTTTATTCATATGATGTGTGTGAGTGTACTGAACAAGGAAATACCTGGAAGGAAGCCAGGTGGGAAAAACACCACCATGCATATCCACGCATTGTCTATCCATTCTAATGTTAATCCCCATTTAATTGAGAACAACCTGTGCATGTTTACACGTTATGTATAGGCAGGCCACAGTGACTAGCATGCCACAAGCTATCGAGCTCACACAGACATTTCTGCCTTACCGTCTCTCTGCTTTAGCCGTCAAATGAGCATACTGTACCATTTCGTTTTGTGGCTATTTTGCGTTGGCTGTTTTCATACCTCATTTTTTCAGTGCTGACTTATTCCCTGTTTCTGATTCAAATACGTAACCACATTAGCATACTCTTGTGTTGTAAAACTAGTTATAATGCTTGTGGGGCTGTGGTATGATTAATGCTGCTTAGCAACGCCTGACTCATTTAAAGGTAAAGTCAGCTATTGCAAACTAATTGTATGCTAATGTACATTTTGTCAAATTCCTACCTAATTTTACCGTTCTCTGTGCATGTTGACAAAATGTTCTGATACTTATACATAGCCCTGGCTCATCATAAACAAAGTGGCGAACACCACTCACATCAACAAAGCCGGTGAAGTGTACTACTGTACACTTTGCTACACAATGCATGTCGATGTGTGTGGTGGCGCCAGAGGACAGCAAAAGCAATACTGTTTGGATTTGAGACCAAAGTTAGCAAGAATGACTGACCATGCCTTTAATGCTTTAGTCACGTTGGATGGATGTTCTTGTGCATGCTCAAAAAAAGTATTCTATCTAGATGTAATAAGAAGATTATCTATCTTACTAGAAGAAGGTATTATGAGACAATTTCTATAGTTTGTATGACCGCATAATTTAAGATTAACGTCTAAGCTTATTAACCACACCATCACTGTCTATCAGCTGCAGCGCACATTGTACTGTATACATACAATACATACTGTACTGTATATATGAGACACATCTTTCTGTTATACTCTAGAGGGAACCACATTAGGATTGGACAAAAGATAGTGTAATTGTTTCTCTGTGTACATAAATAATGCAAGACTATAAAGAACATCACAAGGAACATGGCAGAAATAAAATATAAGGCAAAAGCAGGAAAAAGGTAGTGTGCGTCAATGTCCTCAAACGGTGTTCTTTCTGAACAGGGAGGGGAAATGGCTCGGAGCCTCCCTAATCAATACACACAGGAGCCTGGCAACACTATCTGTTTGAGGCCAATTAGGCCGAAAATAAAACAAAAACAGAATACGTTGTCTTTGTCCCTCTCACTCCTCCAACAAAGAAACCGTTGTGTTTTGTAGCCTGCTTTCAAAATGCCACAGCAACTCCCCAAAAAGGCTGCATTAAGCAGAGGTCAGAGATGAAAGTGTCAGGCAGCCGGAGTGAGCGCAGCAGGAAATTGAGAGGAAATAAGCTGGTGACACGAGCAGAGCACGGTGGAACATTGAAAAGGGAGGGAGACAATGTGACAGGGAGAGAGTCGGGGGAAGGCGTAAATGCAGAAGTATTGTGACAGAGAGACAGCCAGGCAGGACGCCTGGAAGACAGAATGGGTTTCACAAGTGGTCAAGTGACTGGAGCCTTGGAACTGCAATGTACTTGTAATGTCTCCACGGTAGCTTGTCGGCTGCGTTGGGACTGCTCTGTATGAGCATTGCCAAGATAAGTGCCACTGACGTCATGCTATTGACTGGAGATCAGCTCACCTATGCTTAGTCCCCTTCTGGATATTTGTTTACCTCCCTGTGCGCGTGTACGTGTGTGGATGTGTGTGTGTGTGTGTGTGTGTGTGTGCATACGTGTGTGGATGTGTGTGTGTGCATACGTGTGTGGATGTGTGTGTGTGTGCGTGCGTGTGTGGATGTGTGTGTGTGTGCGTGCGTACGCGTGTGTGTATGTGTGTGTGCGTACGTACGTGTGTGGATGTGCGTACGTGTGTGTGTGCGTGCGCGTGTGGATGTGCATACGTGTGTGTGTGTGCGTGGGTACGTACGTGTGCGCGCGCGCATGTGTGTGTGCGTGCGTGCGTACGTGTGTGGGCATACGTGTGTGTGGATGTGTGTGTGCATACTGTACGTGTGTGCATGTGTGTGTGCGTGCGTACGTGTGTGTGCATACTGTACGTGTGTGGATATGTGTGTGTGTACGTGTGTGTGTGTGCGCGTGCCTGCGTGTGTGGGCATACGTGTGTGTGGATGTGTGTGTGCATACTGTACGTGTGTGCATGTGTGTGGGCGTGCGTACGTATGTATGTGGATGTGTGTGTGCATACTGTACATGTGTGGATGTGTGTGTGTACGGATGTGTGTGTGCATACTGTACGTGTGTGGATGTGTGTGTGTGTGCGTGTGTGGAGATGTGTGTGTGCATACTGTACGTTTGTGGATGTGTGTGTGTGTGCGTGCCTTTGCCTCATTGTTGATCTGTATTTGACATTTTATCATCTTGGATGGCATTTTCCTGCCTACCTGTCAGTGTGTGTGTGTGTGTGTGTGTGTGTGTGCGTGTGCACGTTCATTAAAGTACTTGTCCGTCTGTTCGAGTTTCAAGATGTACTAGCAGTAATGGGTTGGAAAATCCATTCCCACCGGGCCAAGCTGAACCAAAAACATTTTCAAAGAGGAACATTTTATGAAAAGAGAGGAATGCTACAAGGCCAAGTAGACACACTTGAATATTTCACTACTATTCCTAATGCTACATTAAAAACACATTCACAAAGTGCTCTCAAAATGGACACCAATAACTTATTCTTTCCAGTATAATGCATTCAGCCTGAAAGCACAGATTGTGGGGGTAAATAAAACATGTTTTAATCATGTTATATTTGCTTTTCATAGTTGACAAAATATGAATAAGCGCTGCCATTTCAACTTCAATTTACAATTCGTTTAAACCGCAAAAGCGTTCCACTTTGACAAGCATCAAAGAAGTCACCACCTCACGCTGCAATAATAGAATTGAATACTCAAGCCAGCAGCACGTTTAAAACACAGTGTCTATTAATACAGCTATGTTACCTGATGCAGCCGTAGTGCTTGAAGGTGCTGGCGGCTTTCTGACATTCCAAACATAGCTGGATTGCACCCGGATAGTCTTCCTCCTACAAGCAGACATGGGAGTGATCTATGACCCTAGAACAGTTGTTGCTGCAGTTTGACACTCACTTTGAGGTCACACCGTAACCGTATTACAGGAGAAATAATGGACGGCCATGCAGATTCCAACATTTTCCAGCATGTTTTTGGCTGCTGTGTCACAAACAGCAGGGTTTTTGTTTGCTTTGAGTCGAGCCGTGCCTTATCTGTCCAGATACAATATCCTGTGAAATGCTTGTAAAGAGCTATGCTGCTAGATACTGTTCATATCAGAGGATTTAAATCAGCTGGAGTTAAATCCAATTTGCAGTGTACTCACAGCAGCAACAGTAAGATTCATAAACAGAAAATACGACTACTGAATATCAAACAATGGCGTAGGCTAATAATTCAGAGCCTGCACTGATTGATATTTGACCTCTAGCACATTAAATAAACTGTGTGTGTGTTATCACAAATACCTCAAGCATCTCGCTGAGTCGTACATCTGTTCTTTGCTGTGAAAAAGGAATGGCAGGGAGATTAACTGAATGTACACAGCTTCCCGTAGCAGGTACAAAATGACAAAATAAACATTTTAAATTGCTTTATAGTTCATAATTTAAGCATTAGTATACAATTATTTCTTGAATAGTTGAGAAAGTCCACAGTAAAGACAGTTTGGTTTGACCAACATAAACATTAGAAAACAAAGTAACAAGAGTTCAAATGCAAAAACATTATAATTACTCAAAGCTCTACACCTGGCTTGGCTTAGGGGCACATCAGCAGGCTTGACTTCTATGGAGGACCAGGACTGCCATAATAAAAAAGAAATACATATATAAAAGTATAAATAAATAAATAAAAGTATAATTTAATAAATATAAAAATAATTGAAAAAATTATAAAATTTTTGTATAAAAAAAAGGCTATTTCTGTATTTTTACATGTATTAATTTATTTGTGCATTTCTACATTTATTTATTTAATTATTTTTACATATATTTATTTATTTTTAAATTTATTTAAACATTATTTTATGTATTTATTTATTTCTGTATTTCAACATATATTTATTAATTTATTTCCGTGTTTCCACATTTCCTTGTTTTATTTATTCCCGTATTTCCGTGGCCGTAAATGTTAAGAAGGTAGGCGGTCCTACCTCAGGTCACAGCCGGATTGGTTATAGGGGTGTGTTTGGAGCTACTAATACTGCCCCTAGCCTAGGTTACCTAAAACGAAGAAGAAGCTATATATGTCAGCGCCGCTACTTGTAGCGACGCTACTAGTTAAACTACGTTTAGTAGTAGTAGCGCAGCCGTGCTGACGCTGTTTTCTGAATCAAATAGCTTTTCAGTAGCGAAGCTCTTTCATTGATCAAGTAGTGCGGTAGCGTCCACAGAAGCTACATTTTCCCAAGCATTTCTGAATCTGCAGCTCAAGCTTAAGTCTGATACAACTGCTAAGAATCAGTACGTGATGCCATCACATACACGGCTAGGCTACATGTGAAGCCGACAGAAGCACTTCAGTATGATGGTGATGCCGTAGCGTAGACGTATCACTGCGCTGATGCCTGAGACTTTGATGCAGGGGATTGAGGGGGAATAAAGATAATACTGAGTTTATGTGATAGAAAGAACAGTGAGGGCAGAGACCACATCTTATTGTTTAATAAGCAGTTTAACTGAACAGTTTTTCCCTGTTTATTTGTTTGACTTACACTTTTGAAAGTTGGTACAATAAAATGTAGGAAAAAAATATCTTAAATGTACCGGTAGTGAACTAACTTTGCCGTGTTTCTCTTGGGGGTAACGTCAGTGTAGTGGAGCTTCATTTAAAGCAGAGTAACTGGTAGCTCATCTCACTACATTTTTAATGTAGCTTGCCCAACACTGATTTTAATAAGCCATTTACATTGCCTTGAAACTACGCTTTTCTTCAGTGGGCGGGCGAACCGGCAGAATATTGTTTACCTCCCTGTGCGCGCACAGTACGTATGTGGATGAGTGTGTGTGTGCATAAGTGTGTGCATACGTGTGTGAAGACAAGAGTTTGAACAACTTCCTACACATTTTTGTATTTAGTCCCACATTTCGGAACATCGCTAGACACAAATTCCTGGTCGCGTGCCGTGGATGTATTGCTCGCGTGCCACCCGGCTAATGTGTCGATGCCTTCTCTCTGGCAATAGCCATTTTAATTAGTTTTGTGTTAGTACAATAGCTTCTTCTTTGACCTAAAACCTAGGCTAGGGGCGGTAGTAGTAGCTCCAAACACACCCCTATAACAAATCCGGCTGTAGCCTGAGGTAGGACCGCCTACCTTCTTAACAATTACGTCCATGGAAATACGGAAGTAAATAAAACAAGGAAATGTGGAAATACGGAAGTAAATAAATAAATAAATGTAGAAATGCACAAATAAATGAATACATACAGAAATAGCCTTTTTTAATACAAACATTTTATTTTTTCAATTATTTTTATTATTATTACATTATTTATACATTTCTTTATTTATTTATACTTTTATAAATTTAATTTAAAAATTTAATTTAAAAATGAAATGTATATATATTTTTATTTTATTTTATTTTATTTTTTATTTATTTATTTATTTTTTATTATTATGGCAGTCCTGGTCCTTCATATCAAGGAGGCTTCGACAAATGGTGTCTATTAAACACAAGACCAGCTACACCCATAGACAACGTCCTGGTGATTCTAAAGCCCTACTGGAGATACAGTTGTAGCTCGGGTGGGAAAACCCATATTATAAATGTTCTGTTTATTCCTTAGAAAGTAAGCAGTCAAATCTAAAATTATTATATTACATAAATATAATTATTACATGGTTAATAATTAAGATAGAT
>JAODLL010058888.1:0-18194 GCA_026546735.1 Forbesichthys agassizii | reverse complement strand
ATATATATATAAAATATTAATTCAATTAACTAATTTGACGTATGTTTTCATGGAATACACATTTCTAAATGGCGGCAAACATTTGAACGGTGTTAGTTTCTGAATTAAAAGAATTCAACACATTTCCCATAGTTTTAATTCTCTGATTGTCTTGTGATAATCCTCTCTCCTCGATCTCGTCTCCCTTAATTCTTCTCTGCAGTGGTGAATGCAGCCCACACCTTCTACAATGGAACAACTACCCTGCCCATCTCCGAAGAGGACAGAACGCCACGGAAACGCATTAGTAAGACGTTAAATATGACGACCAACCCAGAAGAGAAGAGGAAGATCATTGGAGACACGTTTGTAAAGGTGACACATTCTTGGAGCACGCGCTGTTGTCTCACCCATAACTAATGTACCTCCCAACACGCTACCCCTCTCCCTACACTATACACATCCTGCCACGACTTGTGTGTGCTTTCAGGTGGCCAATGAGGTGATTGGAGAAATGGAGCTGAAGCCCGAGGAGGTCTTTTTGGCCCAGGGCACCCTGAGGCCAGATCTGATTGAGAGTGCCTCTCACCTGGCCAGTGGCAAGGCAGAGGTCATCAAAACACACCACAATGACACCGAACTTATCCGCAAACTCAGAGACGAGGTACTATTCAAACATACGCAACACTTGTTTTCTACGCCAGGTCTTGAATCTGCGGCTTGCCTGTTTCATTTTGGCGTGTTGACATCACTCATTCCCTCTCCTCCAGGGCAAAGTAATTGAGCCACTTAAGGATTTCCACAAAGACGAGGTCAGAGCACTGGGGAGAGAGCTGGGTTTGCCAGAAGAGATAGTGTGTCGACATCCTTTCCCTGGTTAGATCACAAGCACCCACGCTATTATAGGGACTCATGGGATATGTACTTGTTAATGAAATTGGCACGCACAGGATGTTAACACGCTAGCCCTCTAAATGAATAAATGTGTCTACTTATTTTAACTTGTCATTACTGCTATTTAAAGTGTTCTACTGCCCACTGATTAACTCTTAAGTGTTTGGTTTTTTTCTTTCTACTAAAAAACATCTCCTGGTTTCCCTACCAGGTCCTGGTCTGGCCATCAGAGTGATCTGTGCAGATGATCCCTATATCTGTAAGGATTTTGCAGAGACCAACAACATCCTCAAAATCATCACAGATTTCTCAGCCAGTGTCAAAAAGGTAACACGAGACAGCCCTTCACAGTATGATTCTTTGGGCACGAGAGCCAATCAAAGATACTTAGATTCTTAAGATTACTTACTTAAGATGCAGAATTCAGACTGAGACGCATAGATATACATTTGACTGGAAGTGCATTTCTGATGTGATTTGCAAATATTGGATTTGATGTGGTTTTCTGCTGTTCAGACTTCATTATGGATGTGCCAAAAAATGTACTTGGGCTGGCATTGTGAACATTGTGTACTTGGGCTTGGCCTCTGACTCGTACCCACGTGCGTCTATCTTTGCCTCCAGCCCCATGCTCTGCTCCAGAGGGTCAAGTCGTGCATATCTGATGACGAGGAGGAGAAGCTCATGCAGATCACCAGCCTTCATTCACTCAATGCCTTCCTACTGCCCATCAAAACTGTTGGTGTCCAGGTATACTAGTCAGGCCTTGAATACTCTTTACTCTTCTCACTTTGTGATTTCCATTGCAGTTTATTTTCGTATGTTGCCTTCAAGGCTACGTCAATGATGACTAAGCCTTTGTCATACAGTGTTTTAGCCTTGATACTTTTTGTTTTATTGTATAATTGTTTTCATCTGTAGAACCAGGGACAACAGATTTTCAATATTCAGTTTAATGTTGCCTTTTTAGGAAGTTATGGTTCCCTTAAATTGTAGCTAAGTAATGTAACCCAGTTCTCCATCTAGACAAACACTTACCACAGACAGCCAGTGATGTTGTAGTGGGTGTGTCTCAATGACTTCCTGTTTGAAGCCACAGTTCTATATTTGCCCTAAACCTCAGACCTGGGGGAAGGCAGGAGACCTTAGCCAACACAGGACATTTTATTGCCTGTGGAAAAACAGAAGTAGAATACACAGACTGTAACTCACCCAGCACATTTGAGTTAGTTACTTTCTCTTCTGAATAAAATCTCTTAAATTATATATATTAGTACATGAAGTATAACTTTATTTTGTTCACAGCAAATTTATATAGTTGCGTTAAATTAAGTGTAAAACTATTTCAAAAGGATAAATGTAAATTCACACTGGAAATGGTTTAACCTTCTATTTTTAAAATATGGATGTGGTTATCAGCGAAACATGTGGAGCTAAGCCTGTGCTCGGCGTTTGTGTTTGTAATGCATGTGTGTGGATCTCTTGTCCTGTTTCAGGGTGACTGTCGGTCCTACAGTTATGTGTGTGGTGTCACCAGCAGAGAGGCCCCTCACTGGGAGTCCCTCATGTTCCTGGCTAGGCTCATCCCCCGCATGTGCCACAGCATCAACAGGTAAGGCGTCTTCCTGGCTCCATTAGAAACACAGTGCCAGACAGGCAACATTTGTCAAGAGGTTCTAAGCACTGTACAAGTCACCCGTGTCTTTCCCCTCCAGAGTTGTCTATGTGTTTGGGTCACATGTAAAGGAGCCTCCCACAGACATCACCCCAACCTTCCTGACCACAGGCGTTCTGAGCACGCTCAGACAGGCTGACTTTGTGGCCCACTCCATCCTCAGAGAGTCTGGTAAGTGTCTGTGTGGGTCTGTGTGTGCTATATGTAAGAGGCTAACTCCTTACTGCACACCTCCACCAAAATAATACATTTTGGCAAGTAGAAAATGGCTAGCCTTGTCAGATGTGTTTAGTATACACATTTGAAATATTTGCTTGTTTTAAGATAGCAGAAACAGATTTGTATTATTGATGCCATGGTGAACAGCCACATGTTTGACTAAGATGAATTATTTTAGCATCTGATTAACACACAGTCATAGCATGGTCATTCTGGCCATTAGGGGGCAGAGTAACACAATCGCAGCTCCTTGTACTACTCTATTAGACACCGGGACTCTACATATAGGTACAGGTATGTGTGCTTTGGCCAATCACATGCATGAGTACTTTGGAGCAAACCTGTTAGAGGGAGATCTTGTGATTATTAGAGGCACCACTTATTCTGCACAGTTTCTGCATGTTTACTGTCCATTCCATATCCAAATACGCTGGCCCAAATGAGAGGTTTTAACGTTTGTACTGCGTAAGGATACGCTGCCTGTAATATATTTCTCTATGACTTTCAAGAGCAACATCAAATTGATAATATTATGAATATGAATCAATATGGAGTTAATCATTCATACAGTGATGTCCTCTCTGCTGGTCCTCCATAGGCTACTCTGGTAAGATTAGCCAGATGCCAGTCATCCTGACTCCCCTGCACTTTGACCGCGACCCGCTGCAGAAACAGCCGTCGTGCCGGCGCTCCGTAGTGGTCCGCACCTTTATCACCAGCGACTTTATGACGGGGATCCCTGCCACGCCCGGCAACCACATCCCAGAGGAGGTAAATGCAGGCATCTGTTAGTTCTGTGAGTTTGTCTTGTTGATGGGGGTTCAAAAAGCCACCAAATGCTAACACCTGCATTGCCAGTAGACTGAGCTGCTGTACAATAGATCAGGTCAGATTCACATCAAAGGTGTCAGGTTTCAGACTGAACGCTAAGTAACGCTAACTTTACCGCCGTGTGTCCAGTTGATTTTATACCTCTTAATCACATTCACAAGGTCCTTCACTTTGTAGCTATTGCTTGTGGGCTTGCTTGCCCTGTCAAGGCGGGGACTTCCACTCTGGTTGTGTACTGTATGCGCCTTACGACATTAGTATGACAATTTAATTTAAATGAAGTAAGTCATGACTTGGGTTTGCAGTCATACATCAAAACCTCACCAGAGATTGCTACTGGCACAGAAACCTGCCTACATGCTTAATTTGGTAGTTTATTGTTCATGTCCCTGTAAACATACATGGACACGTCGTAGGGTATGGGACAACCTTAATGCTCTATCGCCAAGAAGGATTAGATGAACACAGCTGATTGGCCTCTAGTCGCTACACTATGCCACTGAACATTTGAATAAAGTAAAATCTCTGTCTCTGGCACTCATTGCATTGAATGGCTAGCTGTCGCTGCAGGTGTGAATGGACCGTTAGAATGACTGTTAATGGTTGGTGTTCGCAGTAGAGGGTCACAAAGCGTTGTTTTCATGTCCTTCCAGGTGTTTTGTTTTTCTGCTCTAATTATACTTAGTTTGATTTTCTTTATGTATGTATTTGCCCAGGTTATTCTAAAGATGGTTAATGAGATCAAGAAGATTCCCGGCATTTCCAGAGTCATGTACGACCTGACCTCCAAACCGCCTGGCACCACAGAGTGGGAATGAGACTGGACATGCCACTGTTACAGCAGACACACATGCACACAGTCAACAGATACATGAGGGCTGGTAAGTTGCTCTCCTCCTCCCCCTCATCCCCTCCTGTCTGTTCCCCCTCCCTCATGTCCCTACGCTCACACCACTGTACACCCTGTTGTTGAACATTCCCACGGATGGCAGGCAGTTCTGTGATCAGCGCACATGCAACTGCGCCGAATCACTGCTTCCCGTCCATCTTTGTGTGTGTGTGTGTGTGTGTTCTGTTAGTTAATTTGTTTAATTCTATTATTTGCAACAGGGTGTGATGTTGATGTGGGTTATTTAGTGATCTATCAACATAATGTTTGGGATCCATGTGTGACAATGCATTGCTTCTTTTTGGTGGAAGACAGAATGCTGCTTCGTTTTTGTGTCATTAAAGGTGGCTGCTCAGATGTTTTGAAAGCTTCCAGGGTGGGCTTCAGGTTTGCGTTGTGCTGAAAGCATACAAAAGCAACATCAAGGAGTCTCACCCGTTGCTTCTTGTCTTCGTATTCACACCTAGGATTTGTTTGCCATCTTTTTCCATGCCCCCACCTGTAAGTTTTGCTAAGAGTCAGAGGCTGTTTAATGTGGATCAAATAGCCTTTGTGAAAGTTTTGACATTTCTTTCTTTCATTTTGCCAAATGTAGAATACCCTGTGATAGTATATCGTTATGGGCTCCTTAGATCCACTCCAGATGACAAAGTTGACACAAAATGTTGCTTTGATCAGCATTGATCGTGGCAAACTATACAATAGCTTGATGAATATCACAATGTGCGATTGTGCAGGAGTCCAAAGTGGTGGGCATACTGTGTGACTGAGGATTTTAATTTTAATTTTTTTTTGTTGTTGGGGTTTATTTTATGTCAATGTGAACTGACCTGAACTCACTGGTCTACAGAGAGAAATGTGTAATACTGTTTTGTTTTTCTCATGCTGCAGTATGTATTCTTTTTTTAAATGAAAATCAAAATACAAATGTTTCTGACTTAATAACAATTCTAATAACAAGAAAAGAGTTTATAACCATTGTATAAATTGCTGTTGTAATTTTCATTGTTATATAGCAGCTCTTGTGTTGTGGGGTGGGGAAGGTTTTGCACATTATTTTTTACCAATAAAGCCTTGGAGCTTTTGTGACACAATATAAAGGAATAGTACATATACTGAAACATAAAGCAGTTTTAAAGGTCAGCAGAACTTTGTTACCATCTCTCAGATAAAACCAATATATTCCAGAATGGCATTAACACACTGTTCTGTATTGTTAAGACACTTGTATATCCAGTCTTGCCCTTTAGTCTTCAGTGAATACACTCAGGTTTAACTGAGATTTAAAGACTGTGTTGATTCCCAAATGGTATTCTCTTTCACTCTAGTTCAAAGAGACTCATGCCCTCAGATTTTCTGTCTTTGTGCCTCTCATTGTCTCTCATTTACGCATTTTAATGACACAATGACTCACAATGATCCCTTAACTTGTCTTAGCTGCAGATGATTATTAGGGTCATCCCCCACTGTATGTATCTTATTATGCATTCTGTATGTACCTTTAGAAAACAGCTTGATATTATTGGACATCTGATTTTGTTGTTGGATTTTATTGCAATATTAATTATTATGCAATTCTATGTTGGCTCTTTTTTTGTTTGTTTACTATGAAAAATGCTTATTTTCCTTTAGTAATGTGCCTCAAACTAAGCCACCGCATGCAGTTTCAACTATAATGACATTTGTATAATGACAAAACTGAGCTTTAATAAACAAGTCCATGTTAAAAATCCTTTAAGAATTCTGTCTTTTTTTCTTCTTTGTCTTCTTTCTGAAACACTAACCAGGGGAGTACATTAGGGAAATGTCATTGACTAATTCAAATCCATTTTTTATTTGGATAATGTGGCATATCCAGAACTTTGGATTTATCTTATGTAAATTAATGGCCCAGTAATGATTGTGTGATACTGTTAATAACAACAGGGCTACTGTAAGCTTGTTGAGAACATGCCTGTCAATCTACATCCATTGTCCATACTCCTGGGTAGTAGTAGTTGTAGTAGTTATTGCTAGTAAATTTGATTAGTGCTAATCTTCTCAAGCATTTCATAGTCATGCTTTACCATTAAAGCCAAATCAAATGTGATACCATAGTTCTAAATGTAGATGTTTTTTTAAAGCTATAAGACAGGATTCTGTAAAGCATTTAAATGCAACACACCTATTATATAATATAGCCTACAATAAGTAAAGCTTAAAGCTAACCCACATGATATGAAACCTATTGTTGAAAGTTAATATCACAAGTCATTAATTTGTTGCTGTTTGATGGTCAGAACATCTAAAATTCTTGTATATTATCCTGTAATGTGAAAATGTGGAAAATACATATGTTACATTATTGCTCTACTAATATGATACAACTAAGCAGCTCTTTAAGTACAGCTTCTCCAAAACTCCCTAAGAGAGTCGAGTATCTTGGTCTGGGATTTCGTTTTTTGTTTCCCCACTGACTGAACGACAAGACCAGACAAGTGCAGTCCATTGTCAACACTGCAACAGGCTCAGGGGACGGTAGAGGATTTAGGAGCTGTTATCGTTACTGTTATTGTGCTGTTAACTACTTTGCTGGTGTTCTGTGTAATTGCTTTTGCAGTAAACTTTGCAAGTTACTACACTTGAAGGAAATTAATCAAATGTAAGTCCCATGACATAGACTTGTTTTCAACCCACAAATATAATATCTACTGTCAATACAATTATATACATATTCATTTATTTTACTTTGAGTACATTTGAAAAACAAATAGTCATTGTTTTTGTGATAATTTCTCTTATAAATCGAGCACGCAACATAATCTCAGATACACTGTGCAGATGATTTTTTGTAATGGTTTAAAAACGTTAAAGCAAACTAAATCAACTATCAATTTACGGTCATCCAGTTGTTAATGCACCCGCGGTTCACCAAGGTCCTAGCCTTTATTCTTATTGCACTGAGCTTGTTTTGAAACCCTGTAACACACGTTTCCCTAGAGAAGAGACAAGACACCTGTCACACACTGTTGTTCCTTCACTGTCTGGCACAGCGAGAGCACGCGCCCTTATTCAACATCTACGCACAATGGAAATGAATAACTTGCTTGGATTATGTGCACTTTTACTTTTTCACACGTCAGATTCTGCAGACTCCACTTGCAAGTTAAAAGCCAAGTTCAACCTGAACAGCTACAAGGATGAGAAAAAGAAGGTCACTGTTGGGGGAATGTTCCCTGTTCATCACAGGGTGGTATCTACCAAGACCAATACCTCAAGTTTACCCACCTCTTCAGGGTGTGAGGGGTGAGTTTAAGTCTAGCAGTCCAAATATCTTTTGCATCTAAACCTGTGGGCGCAAAATACTTTGAATGGACGTGAATCAATTTGAAGATTAAATATATTTTAATTGCAGTATTTTTAATCCTTTGAAATATATATTTATATTTCTAGTCTATTTAAAAATTGCATGCATTATCTAGTGGTTTTCATAGTTGTTTTACTGACCTGCTGTTTAGTCTGTACAATACACTGCATAGAAGTAATTTATCCATATTTTAAAATTGCCTTGCCACAGGCGAAATTCATAAATACTGGTATTTCTATATTAACATACTGTATGAACGCCTGTAGTTTCTTAGCCTTGTAATTTTACTACAGAAATCACGATACTATCTAGGGCCTCCACAATGTCCAATTAACTAAAGAAACAGGCCCGAGTCAACATTATTTAGCCAGCCTGGAATCTCTGCTGCTCTTCTGTGGCCATTTTAGGGAATAATCGCTAATGTAAGATTACAAAATACTCTCATGTGCATTCAACTAAACAGACCTGCTTGTGTATATTTACACATGTATTTGATTAGTATTAATTGAGGGATTCTGAATATATGAGGGACCAGCTCCTAAAACACAATCACCACACAAGTAAAATGCAAGACAATACAAAAGTAAAATCTGCTATTCTTCAAGGTTTAACTTCCGTACCTTCCGGTGGACCCAGACCATGCTATTTGCCATCAATGAGATCAACAAGAGAGACGATATACTGCCCCATACTGATCTGGGATACGTCATCTACGATTCCTGTTTTACCATCTCCAAGGCTGTAGAGGGCACTCTCACATACCTGACAGGCCAGGAAGAGGCCGTGCCCAACTACCGTTGTGGCGCCGGGGCCCCTCTCGCTGCTTTGGTGGGCGCTGGGGGCTCTGATCTGTCCATCGCCACTGCCAGGATACTGGGACTCTACCACTTTCCACAGGTAGCCTGTGAAGTCTAGGATATGGTGATTGCATCGCATCGCATCTGTGCTTGAGTGTCTTGAAAAGTGTCCAGAAATCAAATGTATTTTTATTATTAGTATTATATGTTGTATGTATTACATGTATTATATGTATTCATCTGTGTTTAGTGTTAGCATGTATGGGAGCCTACGTCACAGTGCCTCCATCCTCTCCTCTCCTGCACTCTCTCCAGGTTAGCTACTGTTCATCGTGCTCAGCCCTGCAGAATAAGTTCCAGTTCCCCACGTTCCTGAGGACCATCCCCAGTGACGACCACCAGTCTGCAGCCATGGCTCAGCTGGTGGTGAACTTTGGCTGGACCTGGGTGGGGGCCATCGCTGCAGACGACGACTATGGAAAATATGGCATCAAGAGGTTCAGGGAGCTGGTGGAGGAAGCTGGGGTCTGCATCTCCTTCTCTGAGACCCTGCCCAAGGTGAGAGGCTGTCTCTTGTCTGTCGGTCTGTCTCTGTCTACCCATACTCCCTGCCATCTATTCCTCTACACATCATTCTATACACCCCTCCCGTCATACATCTATCTATCATCCACCCATCCCTCTATACATATCTTCATCAATACATCCACCCATCGATCTATACATCTCTCCATCCATCCCTACATCCATAGCCATCCATCCCTCTATACATCTCTCCATCCATCCATCCATTCCTCTATACATCTCCATCCATCCATCCATATATCCCTCTATACATCTCTCCATCCATCTCTCCATCCATCCATCCATATATCCCTCTATACATCTCTCCATTCATCCATCCATTCCTCTATACATCTCTCCATCCATCCATCCATATATCCCTCTATACATCTCTCCATCCATCCATCCATCCATATATCCCTCTATACATCTCTCCATCCATCCATCCATTCCTCTATACATCTCTCCATCCATCCATCCATATATCCCTCTATACATCTCTCCATCCATCCGTCCAGCCACCGTCCAGCCATCCTCTATACATCTCTCTGTCCAGGTGAGTTCTCCAGATGACATCAAGCGCATCGTGCAGACTGTGAATGCATCCACAGCGAAGATCATTGTGGTGTTCTCCTCGGACGTGGACCTTAGTCCTCTCATCATTGAGCTGCTCCAACACAATGTGACCAATCGCACCTGGATTGCCAGTGAGGCCTGGGTCACCTCCGGTCTCATTAACAAGCCCGGGGTGAGTCTTGGTTCTGTCAGGAACCATTACTGAATGGTGGACTGGCAGACTAAAGGTCTGTAAAGCGTCATTTAAATGTCTTGCTCTTGGAGTTGCACGTTTAGTTGATTTTTTATTGAATTACGGTAATTGAAATACTGTATAATATTTAAATTACTGACATTATTGTCGAAACACATTAATAATTTAGGTCATACGTTTTTTTGCAAACCCTTTTTATTTCAACTGCTAAATAGAGTGGAAACATATTAGTCAGAATTACTGGCTTGAATATTAAGTAATGTTTTATAATGATTTCTAATGTGCATGAGTGTCCCTTACCCAGGTCAGCTCACTGTTGGGTGGAACACTAGGTTTTGGTTTGAAGAGAGCAGAAGAGATACCTGGTCTTCACGAACATCTACTCACACTGGACGCCTATGACAGTAATTTTACAAAAGAGTTTTGGGAAACGGTGTGTTATTTCTAATGATTAGTATTTGTGTTATTTATGATGTTGGTTCAGATTTAGGCTGAAATAAACTTTATTTATAAAATAGTTACTGCAATATACCTTAAACTGTACTGATGTGAAAACAAATTAAATTAAATGTAAAGCTCTGTCGATATTTGCATTTCCAGGTGTTTAACTGCACGTGGGGGTACGGAAATGCTCCAGGAGAGTGTACAGGGGAAGAGCAACTAGGGAAGCTTAACAACACCTACACAGATGTCTCCCAGTTACGAATAACATACAGGTTGGCATTCGCTGAAATGAGTACAACCACTACTACTACTACTACTATAACAAGAAATACTTGCTGCAGCATGGTGGCCCAGTGGATAGCACTGTCGTCTCACAGCAAGAAGATCCCGGATTCAAACCCTTTCTGTATGGAGGTTGCATGTTTGTCTGTGTCTGTGTGGGTTTCCTCCGGGTGCTCTGGTTTCCCCCGCTATCAAAAAACATGTTAGGTTCACTCTCCAACCAGTACCGTCTGACCAGTGACCAGGCTCCAATCTGGTGTTGGTCCACGGGTGCTGCACAGCGGCTGCCCACTGCTCCCTTGAGCAATGGATTAAATGCAGAGGATGAATTTTGCAACATGTATGTGTATGTAACAATAAAAAGCACCACTGTACAATACAGTAACTATTTCTACTGTTACAAATACCATCGTCAGCTCACTTTTAATCCCATAACATCTTTCATTGCTATAATTACTGCTACTAATAGTTTAGCAGCCTATTACAGTAAAATACTGCTACACATACCAATACAACAGGTACTTATAATTCTCTGGCTCTCACTGCTTTGTGCCACTTTTAATAGTATGACTCAAACAACTACTGTATGTACTGCATACTGACTGATGAAACAATTAGTCATGCGACTTTAATGCGTTAATGAGCGATTGTTCCCAGGCGACCATGCCACTGCACAGTGCAATAAGATAACAGCAACCATATTTTACAATGATGCTGATGCTGATGGAGGTCTTGTTGCTTTCCATAGTGTGTACAAGGCGGTGTATGCGGTGGCTCATGCCTTACACAACATGGAGCATTGTCAGCCAGGCCAGGGGCCGTTCAACAGAAGCACCTGCGCTAACATCACTAACTTTGAGCCGTGGCAGGTGAGTGTGTGTGTGCATATCTTGCTCCTAATAGACAGAACACCTGCTTTCTGATTGGTTAATGCGGTATGTAGGGCTGACATCAGCAGTATTTGCAGAAATTAACTTCCTGCTTTCAATAATTCAGTAATTAGTCATTAGTACATGTCTGGACTTTAACATTTGTCAAAATGAAGGCTAAAACCATACTGTACCTAGATGTAAACCAGATGTTATGTGATGTGTGATATCTAATCAAATGTGTAGGTTTGGCTACACAGTTTTTCATACATTTAATCTGAGACAATAACTGGATCATATCAAATCAGAAACATTTGTATACCCATAAATTGACACTATGGTTCTGCAGTGAAAACCGCATCTGGCTCTTCATGTTTACAAAATCCTGTGAAATATTTGCTAATGCTAGTCGTGTGTCTATCAACCGCTCCTCTCCAGTTGATGTACTACCTTAAGAATGTGCGTTTCCACATGCCCCACACCGGAGAGGAGATCTTTTTCAATGACGGGGATGTGGACGGATACTACGACATCATTAACTGGCAGTTCAAAGACGACGGGCAGCTGTCCTATGTGGTCGTGGGCAGGTATAATGGCACACTGCCCTCACAGGCCAAGATGACCATTCAAAATGACTCCATCATTTGGAACAATGAAGAACGAGAGGTTGGTATTGTTTGGTTGATGGTATACTGTAGCATGCATACATCTGTGTGTGTGTGTGTTCTGAGTCTACACGTGTGTGTGTGTGTGTGTTCTGCCAGCCTCCACGGTCAGTGTGCAGTGAGAACTGTGAGCCAGGCACCAGGAAGGGAATTCGGCAAGGGGAGCCTGTGTGTTGCTTTGACTGTATCCCCTGTGCAGATGGCGAGATCAGCAACACAACTAGTAAGTAGCATAGATGTGTGCGTCTTTGAAGGCGTTGTACAGACTTGGGTTTGGCTTCTCGGTTGGGTGAAGGGCCTGATGTGGATTCGCATCCCGTTATAGAGCAGCTTCTTGGAACCTTTTTTATTTACTGCTTGTAAAGCAGGCATGTGCCTCACTCTCACTGTGTGACAGATGCTCGTGAATGTATCCAGTGTACTGAAGACTACTGGTCTAATGCGGCCCGTGACACCTGCGTGCCCAAGATCATTGAGTTCCTAGCCTTTGGAGAACCACTTGGGATCACTCTAATTGCCATTTCTGTCTTCGGTGCGCTGGTCACCATAGCGGTGGGGGTGAGACATGCACACGCCTTCTACTACAGGAACTCTTAGCAAGGCAGCTATTCATTTGACATTTTACACTTTTGACAGCAGATTGGATGTAATTCAAAAACATACACTTTGTGGTTAGGGCAGGGGTCTGCAACCTGCGGTTTTTGAGCCCTCTACAGTGGGACTGTGGCTTCATCATATTGTATAGAATGTAATCTAGGTTTTGCCCCCCCCACACACACACACACACACACACACAAATATATTATATTTTGTTATGCCAGCCTGTGTCCTCTGATTTCAGCAGTATCCAAATGTATGTAGTCCATTCTAAAGTGTGAGTGCACAGTAGTTGGGCATATGCTAGTAAATATATATATGTATTTAGTATATTCTGTTTTCAAGTCACTAGAAATTTGCATGCAAGTGTTTTTTATATTTATATCTTTGCAGGGGAGAATGCCCCCGCACCCCCCGAACATTTCACTATCCCCGCAGTTCAAAAACAGTCCTATGCCCTGGGAAACGTGAATTAATTCTCATTTAGGTCTTAAATGTTTTGGGCACAAATGGCTCTTTTGATAGTAAAGGTTGCACATCCCTGGGTTAGGGGATACTGTATATTTTCTCACTTTGTCACTTCCATGAGGAATACCATACATAATGGACAGAAAAGGCTATCTTGGCTGCTTGTGAAAGAGAATTGCTTTGAAAAAGTTTGACCCGAGCCTTGTTTGGTGGATCTTTTCATCTTTGATACTGTAACTAAAAAAATGTATTTTCGCATTAGTATTGATTATTAATGTAGGTTAAATACTTATCCTCTGCCTTGTTATTTGCTATGCGCTGGTTGCACAAGAATGCTGTAATTTAAATATGCTTTAAATGAAGACATTCTACCGGAAGTAGCAGGTTTATAGAGTTGTTCAGTGTGATACTGCTTACTTAATACTTTTAATATATGGTTTTAATATGGTTAATATGCTTGTTTGCGCTGCGTGAAACTGTCCAGGTGTTGCTTGTGATCCACCTTGGCACTCCGCTGGTAAGAGCAAACGATCCCCTGCTGAGCTTCACACTGCTGTTCTCCCTGGTGGTGACCTTCCTCAGTTCTATCGTCTTCCTGGGGGAACCAGAGCGGTGGAGCTGCATGACCAGCCAAGTAGCCCTGGCTCTGGGCTTCGCTTTATGCCTTTCTTCCATTATGGGTTAGTCTGTAGTGTGTTTGTGTGTGTCTTTGAGTACACCATAACCCAACAGTGCAGTGCGTCACTTTCAACTGTCTTGGTTAAACACAAGCACATACTGTGACATACTGTATTCTGTACATCTGTGTGTGTCTTTGAGAACATCATCCAGAGGAATTTCCTTGCTCTGTTTCCACTACTATTAATGCATATCTACTTATTCTTTGATTCAGGTAAGGCCACAGTGTTAATGATAAGAGCAAGAGCTCTGAAAGCGTCCCGCAACAGGGCTAAAGCAGCTGTTAAAGCCGCAAAGGAGGCTGCTGAAGCAGCGGCTAACAGCGACAGTCCAGATGTCATAGCAACCAACACAAACAACAAGAGTAATGACACCAGAATCAACCTAGACATTGACGTTCTTACCTTTGCCCACCAGAGGGCGATAGCTACTGTGGCAACCCTGATACAGGTATAAATGAAAACCATGTGACGGGAGTGGCCAGGTTACATAATGCAGGGGTTCCCAAATAGCTCAAGGATCTTGCTAGGGCTCCTTGTTGCAAAATGTCCCAAGGAGTAATATACATTACTTTGGCAAAACCTCAAACCTACTTAAACATTACTGATTAATTTACTTATTTTATAATATGTATAATAAACTAGGAATAATGTACTTTTGATCAAATTTAGACTTTAGAAACATATCCATTGTTGGCTACAAATTTAGCTAGCTATCTCAGGCATCATAAAATAGACCTTCACAAAAGTTGTAGGCAATGATTGATTTCATTGTCATAAAATTGCACATAATAAAATGTTTTGTCTTTTTTTATTTATTTTTTTCCATTTATATTTCTTTGATACAGTGTATAAGTTTATATTAATTTTATTATACAATTTATTTTAAATGATTCTCCTGCTTTTCCACTGCCCCCTGGTGACCAGTTTGGGAACCCCTGACATAAATGAATGTACATAAAACACACAACTGGGTGATTGTAAATATGTGTGGCATTAATAAATTCCCCTTATGCTCCCATGTCACCCATTCTACCCCCAGGCAGTGGGGTGTGCGGTGTGGCTCATCATACTCCCACCGCATCCTGTTAAAAACACAGCAGCGCAGAATGTGAAGATCATTCTGGAATGCGATGTAGGTTCCCTGGTCTTCATCTGCAGCATCTTCGGCTACGACATTCTGCTGGCTCTGCTGGCCTTTGTGTTTGCCTTCACAGCGCGTAAACTGGAGGACCATTTCAGGTAGGTAGCGGTGTACTGGATGCTAGCTACATTCATGTACAAATTATAACCCTTCCCCTGCTGGAGGGTTGTGGTAGTGCATGGTTGGAGTGAATTCTTAGTCTTTTTCATTTTTTGGGGGGGCCTGGTTTGTCTACTTCTTCTTGCATGTGATATGTTTGCAGGATGGGTTAAACAAACTATAGTAAAAGTCACTTTCATCATTCTTGGTCAAACACAATCAGTAAGACAATGGCATATTTACCAATATTTTCTTTGGTCCTGTTCCAGTGAGGCAAAGAGCATGACCTTCGGCATGCTGGTCTTCTTCATTGTGTGGATCTCCTTTGTCCCAGCCTACCTCAGCACTCGAGGCAAGTTCATGGTGGCCGTCCAGATCTTTGCCATCTTGGCTTCCAGCTTTGGCCTGTTGTTCTGCATCTTCCTGCCCAAGTGCTATGTTCTTCTGGTCAAACCCGAGCGCAACACAAAGGAGATGTTAAGGCCCCATTGCAAACCTCCTGATGGTGCATCCACTGGTACCTCAGCCTCATTGGCTACATCCGCCACTGATGTCAGCTCTACCATCGCATCGACCGCCATTGATGACTAGGCATATGGGTGTGTCATGGCTGTAGTTCTCCTGCAGTAGTATCTTTGTATTGAACCCCACAAGTTCCCTACTGGCTGACAAGATAATGTACCATACAACTAATGCTTAATCTTTAAAAAGCTAAAAGGTTCAATGGTTTTTATAAATGACATGGTGGAGAGTTGTGTGACTGTGGTGAAGAATACAGTTTGGCTGTAGATTTTCAATGGGATAAATTCATCATTTGTCTATAAATAGATTTTATAGCATTAATGGTTTGCCTACTAAATACTGAATAGCCATTGTGATTGAATATAGCCTACCACACACACACAACTTAATTTTTATAATTTCACAGATTGCATTCTCTATTTTGTTCAAAACTGTAATGATGTCACTGCTGTTACTAACAAGTAGCAATCATGTCAAAGTGTGTCTCATTGTTTTTCATTTGAAAACATTTAGTACCATTGTACATATATTTTAAGATTACCTTTAAAATGAAGGGATTTAGATATATCAAAATTATATACAAACATGTAATGTGTATTCTAAAACATATGTTTGTTGTGCTTGCTGGGACACTGCCTTAAATAGTTTGCTACTTGTTGCCATTACTGAGGTTTTGGTGCCGGTGAAAACTATATGTGAATGTGATCTCAGATATATCAGGTAGACCTAAAATCCTGTATGTCAATAAGAGGCTTATGTAAATAAATGCATACAACTGAAGACATACAAGCATCTATTGTGTTACCTGCACTAAATATTTTCCCTACAGTATTTATTGTCCATAACTTGCTCATGTAAAGTTGCTGAAGGTATTACATGTATGAACTTGACAGTGCAATTTTATACATTTAAAAGAATTTGAGTCGGTTTACATTTTTGTCATTTATGATGTGCCCTATAGTGGCAAGACTACATTACAGCAAGTGACCAGCGTGATATTGATTTAAATCACTACATCTAACCAGTTCAAGTCTTCATAAAGGAGAAGCTCTAGGATTTCAACTTTCCATAAATTATTATAATATAATAATATATATGGTTAAGAGTAACAAATAATGACAAGATGTTATTCGTAGCAAGTGGTTAGTTCTACATTTAAAGCTTACATAGTATTTCATGACAATTTACAATATGGTCTAGGACAGTTTAATACACCCATAGACTCTTTAAAAGACAAGAACATGATTTATATATATATGGATATAACAATGTTACATAACAAGGGGACAATTCTGTATGGGTCACATCTGGGAAAAAAGTTGCTTTTCTATAGCAGACCAGGTAAACATTATTGTGTTGAAAAGGATTACCACTGCAAGGCTCACTTGATGGACAAAATTACATTTTAGCACAGAAGATTATCTAGTGATCTGGGTGTTTGACTTGCAGAGTTACACAAGTTGAGCAATATGCCTAACCCCTGCTGTGCCTATTCTTGTAGGCCTAATTGTTCCCATTGTAAATCACTTTGGATGAAAGCATTCAATTTTACTATTCATTTTCAATAGTTATGTATTTCTGAATATTTTCTTTAGAGTTATCTTTGCACCATACTATCAGAAGTTCCAAAATAGATTTGCAAGCTAAGTATTTTCAGAAGAACAGCTGCTCCTTGGAGTGTGCATGTGTGCATGCGTGTACATGCATTGTATAGTCCTGTTTTTCCCACCTGCTGTCTTTTCATTTATTTCATCATCTTTTCATTTCATCATCTATTCCTTCCCTCTCATTTAAGACACTTACTAATTATAAACCACTTCTGGGTGGTTCCCATTTCCCCTTCCATTCTTGCTAAGCTTTTCTGTTTATCTGATTTTATTTGACTGTTTCCAGCAATTTACTGGCAAATAACAGCTAAAGCTGAGGTTAGGACGATACGTTGGTGTTGGGTTGACTTTTTCAAGGCCACGTTGACAACATAAAAATACACTGGACTTTTGCTATAATGTAACTACTGTCAGTCTGACAGTGAATTCAAAATGTTTAGACATGATACCGTACAACAGTGTACATAATCACTGCGATGTAATGTCTCATGTCGTATGTATTATAAATGTAGGGGTTAAATGTGCAGGTGCAAAACAACGTTTGAATGGCAGCCAGTATAAAACACGGCATAGCATTCATTTTTTACAGTATTTCTGCATTGTGGACATATAAATAATTTTAATATAGAAATAATGTTCTAACATCGCTAATACAACCATTAATAGTTTGTCTGCATGCAAGAAAAATATATTTTGTGGACGCAAATTATAAGTACTCATTTTCATGTAATACAATTGTGTTAAGGAAGGTTTTTATAAGTCAACTGTTAACTTAGTACAAGTACATTTACATTTACATTTACGGCATTTGGCAGACGCTTTTATCCAAAGCGACTTACATTTAGTACATTTGTCAG
>JAODLL010058877.1:0-18194 GCA_026546735.1 Forbesichthys agassizii | reverse complement strand
GATGGGTAACAGAGGGGAGAGGGGGGATCGCTGGTTGTGTGTGTGAGAGAGAGAGAGAGAGAGAGAGAGAGAGAGAGAGAGAGAGAGAGAGAGAGAGAGAACAAGATCCACGCAATGCTCCCTTAATTGTCCAGCAAAAGATGGAGTGAGGGAGCAATAGTGAAAGAGTCAAGAGAACCCTGAACACTTGGCTAACTGACGATAAACACTCCCTCCGATGTGGAGAGATGATGGCCGGCAACGAGTGAATAAGAGGGGGAGAGAGGGAGAGAGAGAGAGAGAGAGAGAGAGGGAGAGAGAGAGAGAGGAGGGGGAGAATTCAGAGCACATATGAGACGCATCAGCGGGAGAAGGAAGAGCCATATGTGCGCAAGAAAGAGATAGATAAAGAGAGAAGGAGAGACAGTGAGACAGAGAATAAGAGATAGAAGGGGGTGGGGGGGGAGAGAAAAAGACAAAAGGGGGAGAGAGAGAGAGACACACAAAGGAAGAAGGAGGAGAGAGGGACAAAAGAAAGATAATTAGAAATGAGAGCGAGAGAGAAAGAGGGATAGAGAGAGAGAGAGAGAGTGAGGGAGAGGGAGGGAGGGAGAGAGAGAGAGAGAGAGTGGGATAGAGAGAGAGAGAGAGAGCGCTATGACGCGCCACAGAGTGCGTCCCAGATGTAAACTCCCTGAAAAGGGATTACAGCACCGTAGCGGCTGGCCTTTACAGGACAATGCGAGACAAAAAAGACAAAGGCCATGGAAAGAGAGGGGGAGAGGGGGAGAGGGGCTGAGGGAGTGGGCGGAGCAAGAACAAAAAAAGGCTTTTCACGCACCTTTCCTCACAGATGAGAAAACAGTATTTCATAGAATGAATCTGCAGGAAGCACAGCAACAATTCAGGGAGTATGTTTGATATATGCGGGTCATGTGTCACGACCCATGTCGTTACTTGACTGACGAATGGCCTATCCAGCTATTGGCAAAAGTACTCATTGTAAATCTCTAAATGCATTACATTTGAATTAAGAAAAGGTCAAGTAAAAGCTGCCTCGCATCCAGGGGCGGCACCAGAATATTTTCAGTGGAGGGGCACAGGAGGGGCAAGAAGAAAACAGGGGGTCACTTAAATGCTGTAATTCTTTTTAAACTGATCATTCAATTAAAATAGGGGGGGCACATGCGATTTCTGGTGGGACACATGCCACTCCATGCCCCCCCATTGGCTCCGCCCCTGCTCGCATCTAGAGGTGTGCAGAGCTTTATCTAGAGGTGTGCAGAGCTTTATCGTCAAATGTGATCGCCGGTGTGTTTGCAAACATTGTTTTTTTTTCTGTCCGTAATTTGCCTCTAGCACTTTTTAATCATTCCATGATTAACATAATTTGAGTGTGTGTAGGCTATGCTATTTAATCCATCTGTATATAATGCATTGCCTTGCATTGAACACCAGAGTGTATAGTGCGTATATTCTAAGAAATTACGGACACCAAGCAAAGACATGTAGAAATGAGGCGTTATACCTACAGAAGTTGGCCTGTAAGACAAAGCTTGGGGCTTAATGACACACTACGTACAGTACAGTGTTTGTTTATAGAATTAAAAAAGCCAATTGCCCTCTATGGAAAATGGCGTTTCTATAGGGAGCTGGTATTCATTAGTAGGACATTATAATTGGAAATTTATTTTCTCCTCTCTCATGCAATGGCACACAAAGTGCATACGGATCTCTGTAGATCTGCAGTGATTCACAAAGTAGTGTCTCTCGCAGCAGGACTGTCGCCAACACACTTACTACTTATTACTTACAACACATACCCTGCTGTATGACTAACGCTCACAAAAACACTCCACAGCTCCTCCAGTGAGCCTCTAGCCCACTCTCATCTCCACGTCCCATACGCTGTGACAGCCACCAGTGTCCAGTCTGGGAGGCTTTTCTCCTCACCAGCAGCACAATGAAAGCAACACGTTTGAAAGTCAAATCTGCCTGGGCTCGCACCCCATCTCGACGTGTAACCACATTTTCACAGCTTAACTACTAACGGCAAACATTACAGTTATTTCCTTAAACGCCTAACACGTGCACAGACAGCAAACAAACAAGGAACAAATGAACACTAGGAACACACACACACACACAAGCACTCTTGAATGGCACAGGAATGACAGGAATTAGAATGGGACCGGTATATAGCTGCTGTTTAGATAACATTTAACTGGCTACACCAGTCACTCCATTGAATATTGACGCTACTTAAAAGGGGATTATATGGACGCCTAACTGCTGCCTGTTAATTCCACAGCAGTGGGTTCCACATGAGATATGTGCACACGCGCGCACACACAGACTTGCTTGTGATGAGACAGCCCCCTTTAGACCTTTTGCTTTCTCTCGCTTATTGTTATACACACCGTGTGTGTGTGTGTGTGTGTGTGTGTGTGTGTGTGTGTGCCATGGAGCGCGCATACTTGTGTGTCTTGGTGTGACTTATTAGAAAACATACTGGGGCTGGCAGGCTGTCAGCACACGGCAGTGGAACCTGACAAGAGCGGGGCTCCAAGCTGTAGCCCGACACTGTCTCAACTCACTGTAATATAGGACTAAGGGGAGGCGTGCCAAGTGACCCGTGGGTGTCAGGGTGAAAAGCGAGACGCTCATAGCCACAGCACACCACAGCTCACCAGGCACTGAAACTGTCCCTTCTCGACTAAATGCTCCGGTGTGCGTTACAGAGCGGAGAACAACAGGAGAGGCCGCGGAAACGCATAGAACATGTACTGAACAGCGGTAGGATGGAACAAAATTAGTGACAATAAGACGATCAGTTAGAATTGCGTGAAAGCAGCAGGGGTCGGACTACTGAAATGACTAGGAGGCGAATAAAGACCTTCGTTTCCCCCTCGGTAATCCAGCAAACGGTTAAACAAAAACAACACAGCTCTAATAAAGAAGCGGCGTTGTCTAGCTTCATCTAGGCTGTTGCATTTTGTCTCGCCGTCTTATTCAGTCAATTAAGTCCTCCGGGGGAAGGGGGGAGGGGGGGTGGGGGAGAAGAACAGGCTGCTGCTGCTGCATTTTATTTCAATGAGAAACCTTGGGCCCGTTGTTGAAGAGAAAGCTTTGTCGGAGTCTCACAATAACTCCACGACATCCGGGGGCCGGCTAAGCTCAGGATGTCCGCGCGCCCTACCGGCATTTTCTCTTGAGGAGGCGTGTCAAGAACAAGACACTCATCGCTCTTCCGACACGGACATGCAAACACACACACACACACACACACCAAGCCTCTATTTACAAGAGGGAGAGGGCGTGTGAACTGGAGCGGCTGATAATTTCATCCACAACAAGATGGAAGAAATGTTTTTGTTTAAGACCCTCCACATTCTACATACAAATAATTATTAATAAGTTGTTCTACATGCTTTTAAGACTGCATGCATGGGATTCATCAATGAATCTAATCGTATATTTAGCTATATTAACGAGTAATAGTGCATATACAAAATAGAAAATAAGAAACGTCTCTTATTTCTTTTCAGTCACTGGACTATGTGGGTCTTTATTTAATTCCTTTCACACATCTTGCGCAGAAAAGATAGTAAATACTACTTAAGCCAGTATGCATATTCTCTATAGCTTAGAACAAGTACTCCTTTCTTTCTTTATTCTAGGCAGTTCTGTCTGACTAATTCTGTGGGCACCGCTAGTTAACTGTGGTGCAGATTTTAAACACAGAGACAAGTGCCTTTTAAATACGGGTCTATTTGACATAGCAATTATATATAACAATTATATTTTGTAGCCAGGTAACAAAGGGAAATGTATTTGTTTGTCAGTTAAAAGTGACGTCTTTATTTGACAAACTATGTGAGCTACCGGCTGCACAGGAGAACATTCACTTGGATTAATATGTTTTATTTTGATCGGTGAGCGGTCCAGGGTGGACCCTTTGAAGGATTATAAATTGAAGAATGGACACATTCTGACTTAATGACCGCTTCCAACTACAAAATAAATGTATGAGACACTTCTCGTAGCTTTGTTAACATGCTGGTAAATCTGAATTGATGTTAAGAATCCCCCGATCAAACGTGTAGCGTGTCTACTTTGACACAAGTTTAAATCATAGACATTTGGTTTAATTGTGTTTATATGCGCAACACCTGCTTTCTTCATGTCCACAGCATGTGCATGTCCAACAGTAGGCCTACACAGAAACACATTGCAGTTACTATATATAAATTAAACAAAGCTTCGATTAAAGTCATTTGCATCGAGAATTCCAAGTTAATCGAGTATGTCGATAAATCGTTTCAGTCCTAGTTCACAAAAAATAACGGAGACAAATAAAGAGGCTTCATGCATACATGCCCTTTCATTCACAATATCTCCTCTGTCCTCCAGCTGAAGGATGTGTTAATGGAGGAAGACACCCAGAAAACAGGAGCGCACCCTTCCACACAAGCACACACTGAATGACCATTCAAGGTCAAGTCGATACTTTCCTGTAAGCGGTTAATCACATGGTGGGGCGGGTGTGGAAAAAGTAGCTGTAGCTAACATATGAAACCTATATGGGACATATGTTATGTTAATAATAATTAATAATTTTAATAGTTTTATCCATCCTTTCAATGTTCGAATCACAGAGCTCCAGACTAACATTTCCACTGGCAGCATATTTAGATTGACTTTTTCACTTTTTCCCCTTACAGCACGGAATTAATCAGACCTTGAATGATATGAATAATTGTCTTCATTTGCATACCCTAGTTTTGCACAGATGTAAAGGTGTACAGTGACTCAAGACTTACAAATAATTTGACCTGAACATAGAGTTCTGCTTCATCTTTGGAACACAGAAAAATCATCAGGTCACTGAAAGTGCAGGCACAGCGAGGATCGAACGGAGCGAGTGTAGAGGAAAAAGCCCTTCATTCAACCACAATGGCTAACACAGTACCAGTGGCCTAGGGCAAAACATAATGAGCTCCATGTGAAATTGGAACTGGCACGCACTCAAAATACTGGCACAATCCAGAGCCCTGAAGTGGCCGTCCTACCTCCAGCTGTGCCCGCAGGTGCCTGATGTGGGTGGAGTCCTGGGACAGGTCTTCTCTCTGGGAGGCACCGTCCAGCACGTTGACCGTGGTCTCCGCCTCCTGGAGCCACTTGAGGAAGGCCTCCAGCTCTCGGAGGGAGCTCTGCAGGCTCGCCAGCTCACACTCCAGCTGCGCCTGCCGGTCGCCGGCCCTGGCCACAGTCAAGGTGCACACAACGCGTGCCACAGTTTGTGGTTATCAACTGCTCACTTTGCATGCTAGCTAGCTAGCTGACCCCATATTGACAGCAAGCCAGCAATATCATTAAAGTGTGTTTTTTGAGCTATAAACTAAGTAATATGATTGATCTGTGATGAGACACATGGAAGCTGGTGTTAATATAGACTAAATTCCCGTTTTAATAGAAATCTGCATTTTATGGTCTGAAGACAGATCTACACGTCATATCCGTTAAAAATCATCCCAGGACCTGGCGGTTTTCACCGGTACACTCCGTCCACTCACACGTCATCTAAATAAAATGTTAACGTTAATGGAGGTCCCCATCTCAGCCCCTCTCCTCCCCTCAGCTCCTTGATTCACTTTTCAAAGTTGTAGTGGGTGGAGTCAGGCTCAGAGCTGGGGTGCATTTACACTTTAACTGGCAGGCTGGCTGGCTTATGTGTGTGTGTGCGTGTGTGTGTGTGTGTATGAGCTAGCCACCGAAGGTTAGCGCTTGCTAACTGCCGCACGCTAGCTAGTTAGCTAGTTGACCCCATATTGACCACAAGCCAGCAATATCATTAACTGGCAGTCGCTTATGTGTGTGTGTGTGAGAGTGAGTGCGTTTACCCATTGTTGATGCTGTTCCACACGGCGTTGTGTTTGTCTGTGACCTCTTTGATCCGCCTCGTGTCGTCGGTGGAATACTCCCGCAGCAGCTGATTGGACAGCTCGTTGAATGACGCTACGGCCGCATGCCCCCTGCCCAGGTCCGAGATGAACGCCTGGTGAAAAGGCATCGTGGAAAATGCCGTTGGGTCAGAGTGTGACAGCATTCACAGCATGAGAAACTAGTCGGCTTAAATGCCTTTTTTGGTTTTGGATGTACTGTGCGCTGTTTGGTACCTGCATTTGACTTTCAGTAAGATAAATTGACCCGCTGGGACGTTAATGTTGCCTTTCTCCAAAATGAAAACTTCTCTGGCTGAATAAATGTGTTTCTGCATACATAAGCACTTCTGGCTTTTATATTTATATAACTGTCATTTACTAAAGTCAGTCACTTTATAATGAATTCAAATTATGTATCATGTATGTATGTAGCATGTTGCGATTTATGTTGCCGTTCAACAAGTCATTCTAGCATGTTGATACTTAAGAACAAACACACTGTCAAATGTAATGCCTTTATCTGGATAGCACTTATTGTATTGTAATGTTACTAAAGCTTATGCTGCATGGCACCTGTGTGGGTGCGTGTGTGTTTGCTGCAGTGTTCACTTAATAAACAGTTGCCCTCTTGTGTTCAGGCTCTGCAATTGCACCTGGGCTACTGTTGAAGTAGATTTAAACAGGTGCCCTGGACACAAAGCTGTGCGTGTGTGTGCGTGTGCGTGTGCGTGTGCGCGTGCGCGCGTGCGTGCGTGCGTAACCATAGATTAGCATGATGGATGATACGGTTGGATGAAAGGTTAATAAGGACTTGTGTGATACTGTGGGTCAGTGATTTATTCATTCAATTCCAACTTATTCAGACTTATAAACCTGAATTAACAACCTCTCATGGAGAGAGGTTGTGCTGTTCCTTTGAGCATATTTTCCCCACTTCATAGACAGTGGGTGGACAGAGAACAGTATAATAAAGTATAGACTTCACGAGTTCTGCAGTTACTTTTTGAAATGGTACCTTGTTATCTGCCAGCTGATTGGTCAGGGGCTCTCGGGACTGCGGCAGAAGATGGTGGAAGCGGCCCTCGTACTGCCCAATCAGGGACGTCACTTCCTGCCTCCGGCCCTCCCACTGGTCGCTGTGGCCAATCATGTTGTCCAGCTGCCTTAGCCGCGCCTCCACGCCATACTGTGTGCTGTCCCATTGACTGCGTACCTTCTCTACTGTTATGTTAGGATGGAGACAGAGAAACGCGTTTACATGGACGGTTAATCGGGTTTATAAGTATTTTGTTTTTGTATTCGCGCATGTAAACACCATATCCCGATTTCAGAAACCGGGATAAGCCCTTATCCCAGTTTTGAGAAACCCAGTTTTTCTGGGTGGGGTACTCCGAAAGACACCGGGATACTGTTCCATGTATACAATTTATCCCAGTTTCTGGTGGCTTCCATCTACCTGTGCAGGCGCCGCTTCAGCCAGCGGACGTAACCATAGGAACGTATCAGAAACAAATAATGGCGGCAACAAAAGCGTTTCACTGCTGGAGTGCGAAACAGTTTTGTTTTTCCAGTCATAAAATCATGTATTACGTTTGACAGCTTGACGCCTGACACCAGTCACACTGGAGAACACGTTTTAACTATAATAATCTACAGCTCTCGTCTCCCACTGAATGCGATAATAAGTGGCCTCATTATTATCAATATTATTTACATTGACGATTATGGTTGACGCATCTACAGAAATGGCAGTTTAAATAATCGCTTGGTTTTGTAAATGTATGCCTTTGTAAATAGAACGCTAGTTAATAACCAGGATATTCTATATAATGTATACGGGGATATGAGCAACCTGTTTTCTCTGTGGTCATGCAAACACCATATCCCGAATATGATCAAAACCGGGATAAGCCTCATAACCGGGATACTCTCATCCATGTAAACGCACTGATTACGTTGGGGGAGTTGAGCAAAGATACCGAAGTCTTTAGTCAAAGATACAAAATGATCGCATTTTAATTTCTTGTTTACTGCTTCTCAACAGCCTAACTAACTGTGAATATTCTTAACCTTGTATTGCATATTTATGTGTGATACTTTGTTATCTATTCCATTACGCTCAATCTATTAGTCAATGCACCCTCCCCCAAGTGGAATTCGCGATTCACATTGTGTTCCTTGAAAACATTTATTTTTTTTTTTTTTCCTCCCACAGCTGTTAAATTAGTTTGAGATTGCTGTTAAATTTCTTTGAGCAGGGGACCGTTCAGACACGTGTAAATAAATAAGCAAGGAATCTGTATTCCCCCTGAACACATATCGCTGGCCTGTGGCGAGTAAGATAGCTTTGTACTGTCGAATACAGCCTCCCCTTCAAGGTGATCTAAATCATAGCTTAGCTGACTATGTTTGAAGCCACGCACGTTTTTCAGTGATGGATGTGCGGACATCGAGGTTGGAGGTCTTGTTTTTGATGTTTTGGGCCAGTGTGAAAATGTCCTCCAACTGAGGGTGCCGCTGTTCCAAATCACCTTTAGTCACCTACAACGGACAGACACACAAATAAATACACATCAACAAGCAACAACATACAATAACAGACACACACACCCGTAAACACAGACAAACATATACAGACTTAAACAAACCCACACACAGACACACAAATAGCAACACATTCAAACAAGCATATACTGTACACACACAATTAAATACAAGGACATGAACGAAAACAGATATAAAAGCATACTGTATATACTGTCACACAAATGACAACAGATTCATACACAAACACATACAGTGAACACAAATAAATACACAAACATAAAAACATAATTTGACACAAATCCGCAGTTGACCAATCACATCTGACAACCCCCTTGTACACCTGTCGTGTTGTCCAGTCACATCTGACCTTGTACACCTGGCATGTTGTCCAATCACATCTGACCTTTTACACCTGGCGTGCTGTCCAATCACACATCACCTACACCCTGGCAAGCCCACCTGCAGACGCCTTATGGTGGCCCTGATCTCGTCTGTGTCGCCCACAGTGACGATGTTGGACTTGAGCATCTGGGTGATTAGGAGGAGCCAGTCCGCCAGCTCCGTGGCCGTCTCATTGAGATCGGCGGGGGCAACGGTCTCCGGCGTGTGGGGGGTCTGGTGGAGGGGGTCCTCGCTCTTCAGGCTGGCTATCTGAATGGCAGAGGGGACGGACGAGACTGGGGACGGACAGAAAGAAGACGACACTGGGGACAAACAGTAAGAAAGAGAGAGCAGGAATGGTCAGAGCCCTGCCAGCATTGAAATACTCTATTTAAAAAGGTATTTTAGTACACAATACAATACAAGGTATAAGGTATTCTTACAGTATCATGTATACTGTCACACTCTGTTCTGCTCAGCCTAGTGGCAATAAAGGAACACTTCTCTATTGACGATTAGCACACATTGAACTCTAAATGTCTACCCCAGCTTTTATGTCTAAAAGGCAATTATATGTTTTTGCTGTAGTGGCTGCCCCTAGCCCTTATAGCAAAAACATATAATTGCCACCCTTAGAAAGTAGAGAGAGGTACACGCCACAGCACTCAAACAAAACAAAGCAATGTAAGCAGGGGACAAAGCGAGCGGGGTCCCTCTAAAACCCCTGAAAGATGACCTGTAAAGTCTTTACCAAGCTGCTGGTGCTGGACCACGTGGTGTGTCCATGACGATGGTGGCGGCTGGAGTGACTCCCTCAGTCGAACATCCAGAATCTTCCAGTCAGACGCCAGTTGCTCCACCTTGTTCTGTAGACATGGGCGACCGTAGCAGTGTAAAACATTAGATTAGACCACGCCTCGGGACAAGCAATGACCACAATACAGAAAACCAGCCAAGCAACCTGGAGGGAAAATAAGGGAATATCTAAAGAGTACTGAGGTAATATAAGATCAACTTTGTGCAGAAAGTATCTGCAGTTCAGCAAACTCATTCAATTGCACTCTTTCATACAACATGGAAAGCCCCGCCAAATGGAAATCCAATCAGAACTTTAACCAAACAGTAATTGCTTTTCCCTCACAACACACCACGTGGGTAAAATGTCACATTAAATGCTATTTTATGTAATTAAATGCAATTTGCGGTACATATTTGCAATTGAACAAAACGTCTCTATGGAGACCGAGACCTTTTCGTGCGGCAAGAGCTGCTGCCGCCTCTGCAGATCTATAGAGCGAGCCAGCAGGTCTTCCAGGTCTCTCTTCCTGTCCTTCATGGATGCCTCCAGAGCCTTCAAAATAGAGATAGATAATACAATGCGTTTTATACACTGCGTAATTACCATAATGTGTGTAGCCTGGCTCCGCCCAACTATTGCAGATTACAGTCTGGAAACCCTGTTTTCACCGCCACCCTGCTGGCGGTCCAATCAGGGTGGGTTAGTGAGATGACGTTGAAGTCAAGCGTGTTTAGAAATGGTGGTAGAGCTAGATGAGGCCATCAAAACAGTTACGGCTATGCTGACAGGTTCAGCGTTGTTCAAAAACTTAACCTGAGGGGTATGCCCAGTAGGAGGCAGCGACTGAACACATCTCAATGGAACGTTGCCAGACCGTATTCACAAAGAGAATATTGGGTCTGGTTGCTATGCTACCAGGCTATGATATGTGTGCATGAAGAAAAACAAAAGTCACTGTCACTGATTGACAGTTAGTTGTCCCACCTGTGCTTGGCCTGGACCGAGGCCTCTGGACACGAGGGTCTGGTGTGTGACCAAAACCCAGTCGGTCATCCTGTTCATCCGGTCCTGGAACAAGCTATGGCTCTGCAGATTGGCCTCCACCTCCCCCACTTTGTCCATCAGATCACGGGTCATCTACCGAGGGGGAAGGGGAGGGAGGGAATTTGGAAAGGGAGGGAAAACCGTCAAGACAGTCAAGAAGTCAATGGCATGTTGTCACGAACAGTTCCCCCTTACTTTCCCCATACAGTTCCTAAAAACTATTTACTATTCTTTTAAATGTGGAAGTAAGGGGTTTTGTTATGTGTAACAGATTTATTATGGTACGTACTGTATATTTCGTCATTACTGTTACACACAACAACGTGCAAGTATGTCTGCTTAACGTGGGAATTACAATTAAAGGATTTATTGACTCAAAATCTTTATAGTTCCAAAATAACTTTGATACATTTTAATTGGAGACTCCCAATTCAAACAGACTGAATCAGTAGCAGAGGCAATGATGGAGACCAAGATGGAGACCACCGCAGTGCGGTTTTCACCTTGCTCCAGTTGAGGTTGATGGACCTCAGCCTGCTGACTTGCTGCTCTCGGTCGTGCGGGCTCACGCCCGGTTGGGCCAGAATTTGAGGGCCGTGCTTGTTCAGCCAGCCAAGACGCTCGTTCTGCACGTCCATCTCTTCCGCTACGCCCTGCGTGGGAGATCGAAGAAGACGATGATGAATCACGGCAAACAGGAGAACAAAAAGACCAAAAGAAAAACTCCAGAAAGGAGGAACAAAGACTGAGGTTCAGACACACCGCGAGAGAAAGGTCTAGCACAATTACCGAGCGGGAAGGACGACAGACTACAATAACAGTGTTCAAAATATAGGAGACTTCAGGGGCGGTGAATTGTCTGCTTGTTACCTTGTGAGCTAGCTGTGTGGTGTGTGAGATGAAACCCTTACTAATGACTAACATAATACAGGCAGCCAAGGCACAAAGAAAGAAGAACTGGAGTGGTTGGCGCACCTTGAGTTCCTGAAGGTTTTGGTCGCTCGCGGTGACGGGCAGTGACCCGACGACTCTCTCTGCCTGGTCCACCCACACGGCCAAATCCCCGCTCCTCCGAACGAGGTCGGCCAGAGCAAGGTCATCTCCAGCCAGCCTGATGACGCATACAGTACGCATGTGTCCGAATTAACCCCAGCGCACTCGTTAAAAGGTATACTTGCACCTGGTAAACAGCGGTACACTCCAGATAGCAGACAAGAGATTCGATTAGGATCACCATTTCCCCACTGCGGCCGCTCTGCGGGTCGCAATGCTAACATTTGCATTGATATTATTACACTTGTACACAGATCGATCATAGTGATATGGCTGGCTGCTGTGCCCCGCTGTTAGAAAGCGGCCGCTGACACCAAATGAGGCCATTTTGCCACCATCCACGGTATGGCCCCCTTATTTCAATGGCGTCGTGCCCTCTGCATTGCCACGGATACACTACCGTACCTGCGCTGTCGGCCCAGCACCTGGTGCTGGATGGCCTTCCAGCGCTGCCCGAGGACTTCCAGCTTCCCCTCCAGCAGGGGCCCATCGGGTGGTGACAGATTCCCGACGATGTGCTCCCCTGTGCAGGTCAGTGCTGCCAGGGCGGCCTGGTGACTGGCCAGGCCTTCCTCCAGCTCCTACACGGCAGCGGAGAGGGGAGGAGGAGGAGGAGGAGGAGTCAGGCATTCATCGCACATATGCAAGAGACAAATCCCCCGGGGTGGGAAGGGTCGAGCCTTGTCTCCTCGATCTCTTCCACAAAGGGAGACTTGACCTGGCAAGGCAGACCCATCCAGATGAGAGCCGGCTACGTGGGTTAATTGATTAGTCAATTGCCCTCCGCTTGACCTCCAACACACTGGAGGGAGCTGACAAAAGAAGGTACCTCTGCGATGGAGCCGTTAAAGGCCGTGTGGCAGGGTTGTCAATAATAATAATTACGCTTTCTGTGAGTCTCCGTTGCAGAAAAACAATAGTAATGAACGAGGGCCATTTAAATCATTTCCCCTATACTGTGATCTTCCACTCACATTTCATTCCTTTCCATCTATCACGGCGTGTATTTAAACCAGTTTGGCGCATAGTGTGTTTGTACATTAGATGCAGTATAAAGTTCATATTGTTCTTCCCCTAGGAAGAGGGCTAAGAAATTAAAATATAAATCTATTTCCTCTTATCAAATGCTTCCAGCTGCTTGCTCAGTACTACTGTAAATATATTACAGCTACATAATTGAAGCATAGAGATAGTTGTGTTTACAATAATAACATTAAAACAACATATTGTTGGTTTATGAATTAGTTATAATTTCCTTAATAAATGTTATAATGCACAGTATATGATGTCAACAAGCACACTGTTAATGAGTTTTATTACTTTTTAAATTAATAGCAAATAAGAGTATGTATTGTAACACACACACACACATAAACACACACACACAGACAAAGAGACACACAAACAGACAGACACACAGAAACACACAGAGATATACACACACACAGACAGACACAGACACAGACAAAGACACACACACACACTCCCTCTCTGACCTGCTGATGCTGCCGAGCCATGCCCAGGTCCAGCTGTCTGTCAGGGCCCATGCTCTCTGACAGCAGGCTCTCTGTGTGGGTCAGCCACTGGTCCAGGTCGTTCACGTCACAGTGGAACTGTCTCCATTCCTCTACGGCCCGGTCAAAGCTCCTGCAGCACAACAGGGAACCACGCACACGCACACAGCGGCACTTCCTTATTTACCTTTTATGGCATCAATAGCAGAAGCAACATCGTTGAGTTGGTCTTGTTCGGTTCAAAGGCTATTTTATGACCCTTTGATACTCCGCTGTTACACTGTTAGCAACCAGACGAATGCTGTTTTAGTGGCCACATGCATCGGTCTATGGATTATGTATCATATGTAATACATGTGAGGTCTGGTAATGTCTCAGTAGTATTTTGCACATAAAAGGTTGATATAAAGATGACTTGTTTTTTTATCAGTAAAAGCATTTGCAACACACTAACTCACTTCTCATATGGATAATTAAAGCTTTGTTCATAGTTGATGGCCTTGTTAATGAATCAACATCTACTGTATAAAAATGTGTTCTACTTCTATAATGATGAACAGATACAGGTATTTTCTAAAAGGTCTTTTCATTCATGTTTCAGAGCATGGATGCTCAGTGTTCCATAATGAGGCAAATGTTTGAAAGAAGGAAGTCTGTTCTCCAAAGTGACAATCCGGTTTCTCCACTGGGAAACTTATATTCCCAAAAATGAGAAAAGAAATAAATACAAAAAATGTTTCTTCACATTTTCATCGCCCTTTTTCTGACCGCCATTAAAAACATGTGATTGCTTTGGATGTCGTGGCACCTGATAAGAGCGAAACGCCTAGAGTCAAAATACTGGATAAGACAGAAAAGACCCAGAAGCTGATTGCATGAAATACAAAATACACATGATCATCACAGAATGTCCCCTTTGTGGCTCTTTAAATGAATCATAAAGACATGGCTGAATATGTTTTGCAGTCATTTCTATCAATAGAGTAAAAATGTTAAGCTGAAAGGTTGTGATTTTCAGACAACGTTTGTTAACATTATGTAAAACCTTCAACATTGCCTTACTATCTTGTGTATTTCAGCACGCACGCACACACACACACACACAGTATTCGGCAAATGTTTATGCCCAAGGAACTGCATATATACGGTAGTCATCAAGGTCATGTTCCTGTAGTGCTGCAGTATGCGTTTGTGCGTTTTGTGTGAATGCGTGTGTTTGTCAGATAGAGAGATGAAAGACGACATTTAGGGCGAGTGATAAAGCACATATGTGCATGATTGTTTACGCCAGAGAATATGTTTTGATAATAATAAATACAGCATATCTATATACAGTGTGTGTGTGCAATATGCAAGCACACACACACACAGAGCTGACATTTAATATGTCAGATCGTATCCATGAAAAATATGTGTCTGTTAAAGCTACATTGGTTTTACGCACAATTTTGCCTCGTAAAAAGTAAAGAAACTATAAGTTCTTAATAAATTCCTTAATTTTGCTTTAAAATTATAACAACCTTATAACTGTAAGTTGGTCGTAATATAGTAAATGCGTGCTTTCACCTGGTGTGTGTGTGTGTGTGTGTGTGTGTGTGTGTGTGTGTGTTGTGGTGCACACACCCTTTGCGGTGGTTGTACGTGCGGTTGAGGCGGTCCCACTGGGCGTTGAGCTGGGCGAGGGCATCACCCATCTGGGCCACCTCGCTGGCCGAGGCGTCCTGGATGGCATCTGGCTGCCTCTCGTGGATCGCTGTCACCCGGTCACCCAAATGCTCAAGACCCTCTTGGATGTTCTGAGAGAGGGAGGAAAAGAGAGAGAGAGAGAGAGAGAGAGAGAGAGAGAGAGAGAGAGAGAGAGAGAGAGAGAGAGAGAGAGAGAGAGAGAGACGGAGAAATTGTGAGGTTATTACATTACACTATATTTTAATCTTCCTCTGGAAATAAGGTATAGGCAAGCAATTCTGAAAACCCAAGAGAAAACTGGTCAAACTAAGTGTGGGACTATTTCAAATAATGTAAAGTAATGCAAGCTTTAGAGCTTATAACCAGGCCCATGTCAAGGGTCAAACCCATGGTCTTTCTGCTGGCAATCAAACACATAGACCACTGTAGCGTGTCTGGCACCATCTTGAAATGCCAATGAACAAGAAATCGAATGTAAACAAGCCAATAGTTATTGTACATGTCGATGCCTCACTCTCTACAAGTCCTCTACAGGTGTGCTAACCCACCCTGAGTGTGTCCTCCTGGCTGGAGAAGTCCTGGTATAGCCCCCCGCTGAGCTCTGAAGAGTTGAGCAGCAGCTCGCTGTCGGCCATAGCCAGCAGCACCTTGTTGATGTCCAACAGGTAGTCACAGGAACTCGCTCTAGAGGAGGACGTGCCGCGCTCCACTGGTGCCATCTGCTGGCCACACTGCAGATGGCGGAGATAAAATAGCGAGGAAGAATCGGTTTGAAAAAAAAAAGACGTGTAAGAAATATATTGCTTTTATATTAAAATAAAGCTTAGCGGATATTTAATTTGCTAGACAGTATAATAAAGATTGTCAGCCAATTTGACGGGATAATGCACAAGACTGCTTAGATACAACCAAGTTTAGGTGTGTGCGTGCGTCACCTCAGCAGACAGGTTGCTGGTCTGTTCTGTGACGCTGTACGAGGAAGAGAAATCTACTACCTCCACCTGTCTGCTCCTCAGGATCCTCAGCTCCTAAAAACACACACACACACACACACACACACACACACACACACACGCCGACGCACAAGGCCACTCAAGAGTAATTCGTCTTTAGGTGAGACTAAATTTGAGCGCTGCATAAGCAGTAAAATGCTCCTTAATGTAAGGTCTCAAACATCCTTCTTACAGCTGTTATACAGTACTAATAGAGACATTGCACTTTAACTGTTACATTTTGACATATCACTATTATAATAATATCAAGGTCACAGCTGGTAGCTAAACTGCCGATTCGGACCTAATAAACGTCAAACCTTGATTAAAATATTTAAATCACATCGGACAAAGATGTCCCTTTAGTGAAATAAGTTAAATGCAGATGTTGATAATTAGCATAAATAACTAAATCTACCCAGCTCGGGGGTAATAAAGTCCAACTATCTGATATCACAGTTATATTATAATCAATTATTAACCAAATATAAAACAATAATTTAACTGAAAGGGCAACATAAATAATCGGTTCCTTGCGTTTAAACCGAAGTGTCTCTCACCCACCCTATGAGCAGAGTACTGGCTCTGTAGCCGTAGCAACAGGAGTCTCAGCTCATCTCTCTGGGCCTCCTCTGTCGTCTGCAGCACCTCCTTTCCTCTCCTCAGCAGCTCCTCCACCTCGGCCTTCTCCTCCTCCATCTGGGGGAAAGAGACGGAAGGTCAAAGGTTAAAGTGAGACGGGAAGAAAGTCTAGGATTTAACCCAATTGGAGACAGAAGTCGGAGATATTTGTGAACTAACATTTGTTTTGTCCATTAATGTCCAGTACAACTGAGCACAGAGGAGGTCCGTCTGAGCTATCTTAAAAAGTGTGTGCTGGGCTGTGGGGGGGCGGTGGACTTCCTGCCTGGGGCATTGACCTTGCTCGGGATTGGTTGTTCGTTTTGTGTGCAGCCTCATAAACAGTGATAACAAAGGGAGTTTTGCACTTGGAATGACCTTGGAATGCCAAGACACAACATAGCATGCCACACTTTCACTGTATATGGCGTGCGACAGGGCATACATTGAAGGGCTCATTAAAACACAGGAGGAGAATACCTTGTGACGCTATCTTTGTGTTTGTGTGCAATAAAAACCTTTAAAGTTTAAATCAACAATAAAATAAACAGCGTCATTATCTAAAGAGTAAATAACTTGGGAGATATAATAAGCCACAATCACCCAGAACTACTTAAGGAAGTACAGCTCACCATTGTGCTTAAACAAATGAACAGCATGTACTGTAGGAGACTGTATATACTGCAGGCCTGTACCTTGTCGTCATCCAAGACCTGTGTTGGCTCCTGCAGTTGCAGGGCCTTCAGTCTGTCCTGCAGTTCTACCCGAATGTCCTGTACCTCCATGGTATTCCGAGAGGCAACAGCAGCAGCCTGACTCTGGACCTCCGTCTGGGTCTGCTGGAGCTGAAGAACCTTAGGAAGAAAAAGCAATGTAATTAATAGTGCATAAACAGCAAATGAGGTTGAATTAGACCGGAGTAAGCATTTTTCAGGCGCTCTACAATGTTTGTCCTCATATTGTGTGAACCGAGCGTGTCCTTGTTCGCTAATTAAGCCCTTTGTAATTACGTTTATGTGGCCGCAGTAGATAAAAATGAGATCAAAAGCTTTTTCCGTACCTGCTCAGGTGTGTGTGCAGTCAACTGAACACCGCCTGACTCCAGACTAATCATCATCTGCATGGCCACGCACACAAGAAGCGAAATATAATATCACATCAATCACAACAAACAATAAAATAACAACAATACGTTGGACTGTAAAACACATCACACGTGGCTTCTGCAGTGATATATATACGGGCACCTTGGCTGTTTTGATGTGCTGGGACACTTTGTCGAAGTTGCGGTTGAGTTCACCAAGTTTAGGCTCCACCACGTCTCGGCACGCGGACCCCCTGCTGGTCATCAGGATAATTGCCTGGTCCCTGACACTGTCCACACGCAGACTGAGGTCCTCCAGTTCCTCTAGCATGCGCTGAACATGCGCCACACAGCGGTTAATACACATAGCTCTCCATGCAAAGATACATGCATTGGTGTGATTACATTACAGAAAACAGTCCTGGGTTGAAACCGTATGCAAAACGCTTTAAAATTAAATGTACTGTATATGTACAGTTGCAAGAAAAAGTATGTGAACCCCTTGGGATTACGTGAAGTTTTGCATGAATTGGTCATAAAATGTGCTCT
>JAODLL010058866.1:0-18197 GCA_026546735.1 Forbesichthys agassizii | reverse complement strand
CCCCCCCCCCCCCCCCCCCCCCCCCCCCCCCCCCCCCCCCCCCCCCCCCCCCCCCCCCCCCCCCCCCCCCCGCAGCCTCCTGCGGTCGGCATTGTCTGTGAAGGCTGTTCAGCGCGTGTGCAAACAAACGCTCCCATTCAACACGGCCTCCTGAGACTCGTCGCAGCGCCATGTGCAGCCTACCTCGAGCAGCATTGGAACAGGCTGCAGTCTGTCTGGATAAAAGGGTATAGCGAGAGAGAGGAGAAGAGGGAAAGAGGAGACATTGGCACACAACAGGCCAAACTCATCTATGGCAGATATCGGGGAGGAGAAAGAACGAACGTTCTTCAGTCTCGCGGTCTCAGACGCCACAGTATCAAGCGAATTACAATGGCCAAATATCTCATATCCTTGACCAATCCCAAATTCCACCCCTTTTTGCCCTGTTTTCCAATAACATTTAGTATGTAAGTACGTACGTAAGTAAGTAAGTAAGCAAGTAAGCAAGGTTTATTTGTATAGCTGTATAGCATACAGTATAATGCATTGTCAACAATCTTGTTCAGTAAGATTGCAGTAAACCATAAAAAGATGGATTACACAGTAAAATACTCCATAAAAGAAATACATTCAATAAAACAGAAAGTACTGTAGATAGGTGGAATTATACAAATGTTAAATGCAGTGGAATGAACAACACTGCTTTGTAGAGTAAAATGTTTTTCAGATACAATATCTAAGACTGCCATGGACATAACAATGGTGGTGTCATTGCTTCAGCCAGCATGTTTTTTGTAAATGGAAGGTCTTCTGCTGCCATCTTTTGGGCCATTTGTACTATTACATCAAATCACAAAATTTAAACAGATTGTAAATCTGCGTAAAAAGTTTCAAGATTTCATTTTTTACAAATGGTGGGAACATTTTCCATATGCAAATGGGCAGGAATGGGTCCATTCGATTCTGGAGCATTCAGGGAATATGGGGAACTAAAAGTGTTTTTATAACCAATATGGTTCTCCAGATATAAGCCAAAACGTAAACGTGGTTATTATAGCACCCCCTAGAGTTATCAAGATTTTTGGGAGCTCTTTACCGGGATTGGGACATATCTACCAAGTTTGGTGCCTGTAGTGTGTATAGTTTGTGCTGCCCATGCAGTTTTATGGCAGAAATGGAAAGAATAATACTTACAATTCCAATAGGGCTTGGGATGGGTCAATTGAGAGACATGCCTGGTGTGGACTGGGGCTGAGGGTCAACCCACAGTTTGAAATCCACCGCTGTAGATAGCCACATGCAAAGGTTAAAGTTAGATTGGGGAAATAGCATGTCTGGTGTAATGCAGTTTTCATCAGAAAGAGTATACGGTGGTGATAATAAGATCTGTCACTGTACTTTAATTATGATGAAGCCCTTAGCCTTTAATCCAGATTACTGAGAATAAATGCCTGATTGTCTCGGCTACATACACAGGAACTGGAAATACCCTTTTCATATTGAGAAATCTGAATGTGTTGGTGAAGATTGATTTGTTCCAGAGGATCATACGTTCAGTGTGCCCAATAAAATACTTGCATAAAGATGAAATGTGGAGTAGCCTACTAAAGTACAATGGTCAAGTGTGAAGCTGATAAATACAATATATTGTGCCAATATTTGAATAATGCTGTGCTTGTAGGTGTGGGAGGGGGTCTTAACTTTATTTTTTTACTTGGCCACATTGCCTAATTAATCCCTTTCCTTCTCTTCTGTTACAGTAAGTGGTTGTAATTCCTTCCAAGGAAACTCACAGTGGCTTTTATACTGTAGTTTAAATAATGGCGCAGTGTTTATTTCTCATTACATTACTTTAATATGGAACAGCTGCTGTGCATAGAAAGGGACTTTTATACAGTACAGTACATGTGTTTAATTGAAGTTTCCTTAGTCAATAGCTGTCCTGATTCAGTTAACTCCCACATCACTTGTCTCCAGAGCAGATTGTCACTATTGTCACTATAGCTCAAAATTGGCAGCGATGTCCCTCAAATAGATAGCCATTGTCAATTTTCAGGGGGAACCTTGACTTTAACATTCCTCCTTTTATCATTCTATTTATAACCTAAGAGTTTGATGTTTCTTTGTTTGGCTTTGTGAGGAAATTAATTGGTCTGACATCAAAAGAAGATTGCAGGTTGTGATAGCACATCATGTAGCCAGAATGTGTACTCCTTAAACAAAGCCTCTTCTTTGGCAATAAGAGTATAGGTGTTTTAGGGAGGGGTGGTTTTACCCCTTTGCATCCCTTCCCTCCATTACCTTGAGGGCAAAGAGGAGTAATAAGAACTGGGTTTCATGTTGAGCTGTGCTTGAACCAGCTTGCCCTTCAGAAATCAATGCATATTAATAATACTGTATAATACAGTATGCACAGTACACAAACACTGTACTCCTATAGGTACATTTACATTGTTTGGGAATAATTCATTGTTTAATGTTGTATTACAAAGAAAAGGACCTTATTACTAGATGTTGAAAGCATGTTTGTGACAGCAAACAATATTCTGATTAAATTGTGCCAGTGGTGTGCATGGCAGCATACTGTACACTGTTTAAAAGTTTTGCATTTTGCACCTGTTACATTACAGTGAATGTAAGTATATGAATATATAACATTCTAATTTAAGCATAATGCACATGCATTATTGTTAAATAATAAACTTGATACAGAGAATTATATTTAATAAAACATACAGTTTAACAGGATGTTTGTTTGTACTGTGTGTTGTATAAATGACCGCCAACCAAACTACGCCATCAGATTGTCTGCGCTCGTGTCGGCACTGTAGCCTAATAATGCAAGCGACATTACTGCAAATTATGACATCAGGGGTGAGGTATGTCTCATAATCACCCTGGGACTATTCAGTCAGAGGAAAAACAGGATCCATGGCCAGACTCCCCCCTGCCCCCCCGCAACAGAGAGCATGGGAATACTGAGAACAAGCATAGTCAAATGCATGCCACAGGCTACAACATAGGGGACGGAACACTAGTTTTAGTGAGATAATCTTATTATTAGATTTTGAATCTAGTTGAAGTTGTTTCTGATATAAATGGCTTATATTTAATTCAAGTAAATGTGCAGTTTAATGAATCTTATAAAGTGAATTTCACATACTGCACTGGCAGCCAAATGTGATTGTTTTAAACATAATCAAACTCATAACTAATATATTTGCACTTATATTTGATAGGGCATTTTGCAGTGCATAATACCTACGACACAACTGTAAATTACCCTTTATCGGGTTCACTGGTGGGTTTCGATGCTTGTTTAAAGGCAGACATCATGTAAGGATGCTGGGAAATCCCCCTGCTCCTAATATGCTGGTGATATCACCTTGTGGTTCCCCCTAGTCTTTCCTCTTATCTGCCTTGTTCCCACACACTCGTGCATGTTGTTCTCACACACACACACACACCTTTTAGCTCTCTGCTATGACACCAGCAGCGCCAGATGGCAATGGCGGGATAAAAACTCTCCGAATAAATATGTAATCCCTGTCTCGCATGGGCCAAAGCCTGCAGTGTGCAGATTATCCCATCAGAAACGGGGCAGCCCACCAGTGCAGCAGGCTAAAGGAGAAATCCCTTTAAACGTTTATAAAGGAAACAGAAAGCTCTCGCTCTCTCAAACACTCTCACATTCACTCGCTCTCTCTCTCACACACACACACTCTCTCTCACACAGACACTCATACTCTCGCTCTGTGTATAGGAAAGAAAATTTGAGAACAAGTACTTCAAGGAACAATTAATTTAAAAGGATATCTAGCTGTTGTATCCTTCTATTCTGTTGGTGAGACATCAAGATTGAATGTGGCACAATGTGGATCACCTCCGAACAATTTCAGATAGCGTTTTGGTAACAAGGTGTGTATTACACAGGAAAAATGTGCACAATAAATACATCATATATTCTCCTTAAACTTGTCATATGCTATGAACTCTAGCAAAAAATATATTTAGGTTAAAAATGTGTGGCTCTCATCCCACAAAATGTCAACAGTACACCTGGAATGCTGAAAATGTGCCCTTGAGAAATCTTAGCCTTGGCTGAACAATCGAAGGACTGCTGTTGTCCCTGTGACATATTAATACTCCCCGATCTCTCTTTTACAATACTTTATTCATTAAGTTCTTAGATCCAATCATGAAATTTGGCATTCTAAGTAAAGTGCATTTTTGATATGACCTTCATACAATCACTTTCTCATGGTTCATTCCTGCTATGATTCATGCATATAATCCAGGGTTTTACAGAGAGCTATTCACTTTTATGGTGTCTATTATAAATAATATTATAACGTATGATGGAGTACCTGACTCCAAACCTCCCTGAACCATCCTTAACTAAAATACGTTAAAACCAAATAATTTCTAATGTAATAGTTTCTACTTTCAACACAAGTTTATAACAATTACATACAGTAGGCGTTAACTTCAACCTAATACCAACGATACATGTATTTGACTACTGTATCTGAATACAGTAGTCAAATACTGAGTAGAAAATAAATAAAATAGCATTACTGTCACTTGCAGCTGCTTATAGAACAGTGGATTATTCATAAGGCCAAGCCTGTTCATACTGTACACCAACCTGTTTATAAACTGACATAAGAAATGCTGATCCCGGAACAAACACAGATGTTGCTACAGGATGATGTCCTGTTTGTGTAAATCCTGTTACAAATGTAAACAGGAAAATAGTGGCCCCTGTAATTACTTAAGATGTGTCATTATATTATTTCAAAGGTCCAGCCTTTTATAAATTAATATTTTCCACACAGGCAAGTGGCACTGTCATCTTTATTTTTTTTGATGAGGTCAATACGTCAACATAGGTCTTTTTGGATGTGGTCAATATGTCAACATAGGTCTTTTTGGATGCTGATATCTCACCTTAGTTATTCCAAGCATTGAGAGATCAGGATGGTCATTCCACCTTCTGTTATTGTAGAATAGGCCTACTGTATGTACACACTAGAGTCAGTGCCACACCTTTCTGTATTCTTGGAATGTGTTTACATTTGCTGTTGCAGGGCTAGTAGGGCTTTCTATTTTCCGTTTATGTAACATGTTAAATGACAGCATGATAATTATTGTAACATCCGTGGGCGTGCCCTCGTGCCATCATTATTGCTGGTGGACATCTTCTTCTGGCCGCCGGTCGCCCATGTCCCCAGTCTTGCGTGTTTTATGTCGATTGCTTATGTTTTGCCCCAGTGTGTTCTGTGGGAGCATATAGGTTGGGGTTTGTCTTTTGTTCTTTGTCAGGTGTTGTGCTTGCCTTGAGGCACTTGTTTTGTGTCTTTTCCGTTTTCTGGGCCGTGAGAAGCCAGTTTTTATTCAACGCAGAGCGGAGGCTCGTACCTGTATCCTTTATTATCCAGTATCATTCCGTCTGCACCTGCGCTCTCCCGCCTGACACGCTACATTTATAGGGTACATTCCTGTTAAATAACATGCAACAAAATAATTAACCTTATTGTTATGGTCCTGACTGTGACCTCTGTGATTCCCTTTTGTTTCTCAGTGTTTCCTTTTTACCATGCATTCCCTGTCTGTCTGTCTGTCTGTCTGTCTGTCTGTCTGTCTGTCTGTCTGTCTAATGTATACTTTTATGTGTAGCCTGATTGATTAAAACAATGTTATTATACATGGTTTTAACTGAGGCCATGCTGAGTGACGTGGTATTTATCTTGCTTCTGGAAACACTGGAATCAATGTTTGTATGTATTGCATTAAGCATGATTGACTTTATATAACAACTGCCATTATAGCGTAAAGTTATATACTGTAACTGTGTATTGTATTTGATAATTGTATTATTGTTTAATTGTTGTCTCCCTGTTGTTTTATTTGCTGATAAAGACCTGTCTGTCTGTGTGTGTGTGTGTGTGTGTGTGTGTGTGTGTGTGTGTGTTTGTGTGTGTACACAGTATGTGTGGTAGGTAGGTGTGGCTAGCTCGCTCTCTACTGGCTCCAAACTCTCCAATCATTTGCCACACCTGCTCCAAACCAAACAGGTGCCATCAAGCAGTGTTGTAGTCGAGCCTAATCCGAGACCAAGCCTTCACCGAGACGTTTCGAGACCGAGACAGGACCAAGACTTTGAGGAGTCGAGACTGAGTCAAGACCAAGACAGATGCAGGGAGAGACCGAGTCAAGGCAAAGACCAGACCAGTTCGAGTCTCACATTGCAAGATATATAGTCTTCTTGCACACACTGCATTGAACGTGCAGTAGCCTATAATATGCATATGTGCAATTCATTGCTTAACTAGATGGAGGCATGACGTAACATAGTGTTGTCTTTATAGGCCTACAGTTGAATTCACGCATTGGAAAGTAGGCCTATTAATAACCGAGTTCACAGACACGAGCAAAATTAGGTCGGTGAGTGACTGGGACTTAAAAACGGCCTGGGACTTTGAACCCGACCGGCCCAAGAACCTATTCTAGAGTAGAGACCTGGTTGGCAAATACAAATAGCCTACACACCATCACTGTAACTTTCTTTTACCATTAATTTAGAGTAAACTACTGACAGCAGAGACGCCAGTAGTTTACTGTTATTTTACTGAGCGCTGATTGTAATATATTTTTACGGGAAAATACAGTTTTTTGGTTTGATTCATATAAATCCCCACAAATGGGAAAAATACAACAAATAAAAAAGACAAAACATATAAAATATTGTTTTACTGTAGTTTTTTATATAACCAATTTACACCCACACATTGTAACCTATTTCTCTCACTGAGAATACCAAATAAGTAAATTCACTGACGCTATGGTGCATGTCACTATCTCTGTAGTGAATTTATTTTGACTGTGATTTCACTTTTCTTCTTTGTATGAAGGCTAAAAGGTGAACATTTATTTGTACCTCTTGTATTTCTAAAATATTATAGTTTTATAGGAGATTTCATAGATTTGGCAAATGCATTCTTCAGACGTTTGTAAGTACTCCGTTGTCGGTGTTTATATTGTTAATATCGATATCGGAATTATATCGCTTCGACAAAAATGTAGAAATTTATCGTGATATACATTTTGGCCATATCGTCCAGGCCTATTGTGACAGTGAAGTGCATAGTGTATATGTGGAGTTCAATTACATGTGGATTTGTGTTGTGGGTGGGGGTTGGGCGTGTGCGTGTTTGTGTGTGTGTGTGTGTGTGTGTACGTGAGAGTGTATAGGCACAGCAAGCTCCATGCACCGTATCCAATTATATATAACTAAGCACAATGTGCTAAGATAGTCCCGCATCGTCAGATGGGAAGAGCAGAACATGCCGGAGATTATGGTGATCTCCAACCCCATCCATCATCACCCTCAAATGATAACGCTCTCTGAAAGCCATTACCATGGGAACTGTAGAGCACGCCGTGTGGTTGCCAAGGCGACTTGGCCGCGTGATGGCCCCTCTCCTCTCAGACGACGCAATGAGTCTCTGCACTACAAAAAATAATAATCTTACCAAGTATATTTGTCTAATTTCTATTAAAAATATCTAACTACACTTAATATAAGACACTATTACAAGCTCATCCATATATAATGTCTTATTTCAAGAAATCTTTCCAAGCAGATTTTCACTTGTTCCATTGGCAGATGTATTTACCTTTTATGGGCAAATATGACCTTGTATTCAAAAATGTTTTACTATTTTTGAAGAGACATTTTTTACAGTGTGTCTGATCTGACTCACTTATTGTGTGTTACTGCAATATGATTCAGAGACAGAGACAGAGACAGAGAGAGAGAGAGAGAGAGAGACAACGGCATCCTTTGAATGTGAAAAGGCAAGGCGTGTATTTGTGTTTAACTCAATCGCAGCCTCATTCTGAATTGTCCTCCAAGCCCATATTCCTAACTTTAACCCAGATGTAGCAATGAGGTCATGGGTTAGAGAGGACATATTTACACATAGGCTAAACTACTGTATTTCAAATGCGACTAAGCCATTTGCCATTGGGAATAAGCGTTGTGGACGTGGACATCCTATTGGGGCTCTGTTTAAACATTCATTTGTTTCTTATTTATTATGTGCCAATTAGCAGTCAAATCTAATCAAATACTAAATGATTTCTGCTACAGTTGTTACATATCAAGCACCTGATCTTCTAACCTCAATCTATGGGTTTTGACAGTTTGTCAGTACCAATTCATTCCTTTGCTATAAGCCTGAGTCAACACAGCTCCAAGAGAATGAGTAAGAAATGTTGGTTAGCTGTTCACAATGTAGGCCAATACACAAAAGCACAGTTCTGCAACATATAGGCACTGTTCTTCACTAGGCTACGCATTTGGATGTTCCTTTCAGAGTTAATTATTGAAGTGTAGCCTGTATCTTAATATGGTGTCAATGAGTTAGGCATGTTAATAAACACATGCTTCAAATACATTTAGCTGATCCAACAGTCGGTTTAATTAAAAAATATAACATTTTTCAAATACGATCATTTGGCTACACGCAGATTATTTGCTACTTTAACTGCTTACCTTTTTGGGAGTTTGGAAGTCATCTCAATCTTACTCTCTTCTCGGATCATGGATTCAAAAGGCCATGTCAATAACATGGCATACACGGTGATCGCTCGCACGTGACATTGGATTTAACTTTATTCGAGAATCCTCTACAACACAACTACATGCTCTCTTTAAAAAGGTCAACAGTAGGCTGGCAATGAAATAGTGGAAGAAATTCTCCTTGGCGTGCACTGCTCACTGCTTGTGACACGTACGTAGCCTACATAGGCTTATTATTTTCAATCACTGCACAACATTTGGCAGATGCAATGGTTATCTGTTGCAGGCGATAGATTAAGTGCCATCTATTTTGGTCAAATGATAGGCCTATTATTTTGACCATTCAGCTAATGCGATATGCATGCAGTAGCCTATACTATAAGACACGTACTGAACCTGGCCTAGAATTTAGGCCTAATTATGAGTGTTCTTTTCTCAGTTTAACTTGACTGTATTTTAATTGAACTGATAATGCAGTCTACACAAACAGAACAAGTCTTGTTAGGCTATGTGCCTGTGAACTGTGCTGCCATCTAGTGTAATACAACACAACACAGCACGTTCAAATAATTATGCCACGAATTTGACTTTTTTGTCATTTATATATTTTATAGGTAATCTATGTAAAACAATTTTTTAGGATACTATTACCAAAAACGTTTTGCACAACTAGGTCTACCACTACACGAGTAAGACAAGTAAGAAACTCTCGCGAGATCAACAGTTACTTAGCAACTAGCAAAACATATTTCAGGTATAGGATGTAACGTTTTTGCTTACCTGCTTCAACAAGAAAACTAAGTAACTCTCAGAAGATAAAATGTACTAGTTTTTTCATTTAATAGTTGGGTTAAATTGAGAACGAAATAATGGAGGTAAGTGCAATCTCCAAACTTTTGACCTTTTACAAAATATTAGCCATATATTGTAGTACCATCTTCTTACATAGCCCACCGCACCATACCGTAGCCTACCTGTATTTTTACCAGTGGTACGGTACCGTACCGTACGTACCGTGCCATACCGCACCATGCTGTACAATGCAGGCTCTATTAATTGTACCTTACATGCATTGACAGTATTGGTTGTTAGTTGGAGTATTAAAAATGTGTTCTGGCCTACTATTATAAAAAAAGTTCTGTCAGGATTCAGAAACGCACATTCGCTACTTTGTCAAAATCACTGTCACCATCACAATTCATGTCTCCTACAATAGCACAATTGTTGTAAACAAGCAGGAGGAGAACCATGATATGGTACATTAGCCTAGTGACCTTGTGATTGTGATCACTTAAATAGTTTGAGCACTCAAACATTTTGACAATCAAGCACTTAATATTCTACATTCTGGTGAATTCTTATGGGACAATTTGTGCCTTTTCTGCATCAATGTAGGGCATACGTGTCTATTTTAAAGGAAAACATTAAATACAGGAATCCTGGCACAATTAAAAATATATTGGAATATAATGCAGTAAGGGTTACTACATATCCCTGCTAAGAAATCCAGCATTGCTGGTCACAAGCATAAGGTATGTTTTGCATGCTGGAAACATGTTGCTTGAGAACAGCATGTCTGCGCTGGTCCACCAGCTAGACCAGCACTACCCCAGCACTAACCAGTATGAACCAGCCTGGACCAGCACTACAACAGCACTAACCAGTATGAACCAGCCTGGACCACCTGGAATTCATGCTGGTTTATGCTTGAATTTTTTGAGCAGGGATGTAGGCATAGGCCTCAACACACATAGGCATGATTTAGCCTATACTCTTCTGTTCTCTTTTCTATGGGGGGAAGCACATGATATACATTAATTGGAATTTATTAACCCCTGGACTTTAATAGCTCATGCACATCTGTGTTTTGGGACAAACTATTTACAGTCTACTGAACATTTTGGCCATAACCTAATAAAACTACTACTGGAGATTGAGACTTTGTTAAAGTCAAAATCGCGGAATGTGGCTTGGTCTATAGCACTCAGTCCGAATCAAACTGGTGTTTTTTATATTTTTATATTTTTCTTTTGTGGTAGCACAACAATTCTTGCTAATAATAATACCCCCTACAGTAACATAATTAATGATTTGTAAATTAATTTGCTATACAAAATATCTCACTAACAACTACTATAGACTACTCTTCCATCAGTGGAATAGAATGTGAATGGGTAAACTAAAAAAATACTTTTCAGAGTAATGTTTTCAAGAGATTTGCGCCCAAGAGTATTTGCTTTTGCTTAGACACATGCAATTATGTTGCTGAGATGGCATATCAAATAGCTAATATGGTATGTTACCTATAGCTATAGTACCAATATGGTACATCTGTAATTGGTACCTAAAACCAAATGTGCAGTATAATCCAGAACATCTGCAGGGTAATTCAGTTGCTTTATTGTGGTTACTGAAATGCATTCCTGTTACTTTATCTGCTGTAACAACAGAGATGCAGCTATTTCTGTTCCCATTTCACTTCTAATTAAGCCAGCAAATAGAAGAGGATTTATGCATAATTTTCCATCTAATCTTTGGGCAAAGTGAAAAACGGCACTTAAGACCTTTTGACAGCACTATCATATTTGACCAACTGAAATGTTGTCAAAGTTGCAGATATTTCTGTATTGTTTCAGTTTTTACTCTAACTTGACTAGGGAAACTATGAAAGGGGCCCCTATATTTGGCTGGCTACCTTATTGCCAATACGAATACAGACCTTTTCAAATACATACCCTGTCCCTGTTTTCACCCCATACCAGACCAAAATGTAGGAATTTCATTTAAATTGATATTTCTGGTCTTTCACAGCTCCCAGGTGATAAAAACTTAGTCAAGTTACACACACAATTAGTCAGGTTTCCAGCATCTGTCTGTGACTTTTCCTTTTTAAATTACTTGCAAACAGGCCTGTGACAATGAAGAAGACACCTTTGAGACACTGGAAAGGGATTTCCAGGGTGTCTTAAATGAGCTTGTGGAGGACAAATCCCGTCTGGAATACGAGAGGCTGCTCACTGCCCTGAAGAAGTCTCATGAAAATGAGAAGAGGCTGACTTCCAAATGCTTAGAGCTGAATGCAGAAATTGTGACAGAGTCCACCAAAGTTGAGGGTGCATTGATGCTCTCTCAGAAAGATCAAGTCAAAATCACCTCTCTCAAGAAGGTAAACCTATATCAGTGTATTTTTTTCACCTCTTTCAATAACACCGTTAGTCTGGTACACCAATGACACATACAGTAGTGTGCACTGTCTATAAAACAAGAATGTATAAAAATATACTACAGTAACTTAACTTAAGAAACCCCTCAGAGGCAGACCACTATCTGACCATTATAATCCACCCAATTTACAGAAAGAATAATACATTTAAATACATTTATATTTTATTATTTTATTCTTTATTTTAAATGTGTATGTTTAAGATTATTTAGTTACATACTTATTTTTGCTGAGGAATCTGAACTTTATTTCACAGGAACTAGATATAGCCAGAAAAATGATTGACACAGCTAAAGACAAAGAACAAAGAGCCCAGGAAGCCCTTCAAGATTTGGAAGATGAAAACAAAAACTTAAAAAGCAAGCTTCAAGAAGACAAGTGAGTCTTTTCTGCCCCCCTGCCCCTCGCGTACGGTGTTGATAGAAGTAACATGGTTGTGTTTTCTCAGACTTAAAGATGTGTTGAAGAGCAATGAGGCCTTGCTAGCTGAACGGGAGCAGTTGCTGACCACAAACGTCACTCTGAGAGAAGAACTGACCAAGACCATGACTTCTCTGCAGGAAATACAATCAGGGAAAGATCAGATAAAAGACAATGTGGGTGGTGGTGTCCGATTGTTTGCCGTAAATACCTTTCTGAACCAGCAGAAATAGTGGCCTATATATCGCTATGTTAACAATAAGTGGTGTTTGCATAAAACGGAATGAATGTTTTGTTCACATTTCACATTATAATTTCATGTATTTAGAAGCAATTTGTCGAGCTGACTGGTAACCACTGGGTATAAGTTATGTTGTATTAGCCCATGCGGGCAGATACTGCACTGTATACTGTAGCGTGTGCCTTACAGCGTCAGTGGTCCTCACAATGGATCACATGCTCTTGGATAGCATATGTGCATTCGCTAAACATGAGTCTGGTTGGATTAGTAGTTTTAATTATGTGATGCTACCAACCGCTAACCTGACGTGCCTGATGGATTGTTAGACACAAATCCATCTGGGGAGCCATCCATCTAAACCGGTTGAAAAGGGCAGGCACTTTGAAAAAATACTTGGGAGTTCATGGGATCTGTTTGTCATTTTTATAAAAATGTTTTTACACTGTCAGCACACCTAAACCTCGCACGTAGCTATCAGTACAACGCTGATTGGTCAGTTCAGTCAAATCAAAAGCATTGATTGTGCTGTACAATGAAATACAGAAGAACAGAATGTTACCACTAAAGAACAAAAAACAACACCAAAAGCAAAGGTTAACTAACACGACAGACCCAAATACAACTCACAGTTTACAGCTACTGAATCAACCTGTTGCAGACTTGAATGCTAATGAGAACAGATAACGTTTTAATTCAGTTGCAAAGATCTCTTTGCTTCCCAGATTGATTCTCCTGGCTAAAACTGAAACGTTTCTGAAACCGTAAAGCAGCGGTCGGTCAGCCTCTCGAGACCCTGACCTTGCCAGGCTGGCCGACCGCTGTTTTTACTGAGGCTCCATTGGGGCTGACCTCTTGCACACAGATGCAAGAGGCCACAGATTAGGCACAGATCGACGGACACAGCGATGCGTCTTTCACGCTCCCCATCTTCCTTTTAACACCCAGCTGGAGCAACAGCTGCAGGTTCGCCAGAACGAGATCTTCCGAGAGACCCGGAAGAGGGAAAAGCTGGAAAAGGAGGTGCATCAACTACAGACGGAGAAGGAGGCCAGGATGGCTGAGATCAGTGCCCTGGCACAGCAGATCCAGCAAGATAAAGAGCACCAGCAGAAGATGGAACTAAAGCTCAAAGACCTAAGGGTAAGATAGTGGGACACACATTCCCAATATTTGGAAGAAAGTGCTAAATGGTTCAGAGTCCTCTCTACTGTGCCGACCCTATCCAAAGTTCTTAATCTCACTGTGCTTTACTCTTCACATTTTGGTTTTTGCACATTTGTGTTTCAAATATAAACAGGGAGCTGAGGGGAAATATAAAAAAGGAGTTCCAGAGTCTCTGTAGTGCAATGGCAGAGTGTACCCTTAAATTGACACATTGCAATAAGTCATCGGCTGGCGTTACACAACACCCGCTACCCATGTTAAAAGGGCCACACTTTCAAAGGGTATTAAAGCGACGCCATTTTGATTGAAGATAATGTCAGCGTACAAAGCGCCAGCCAGGTGCCGCAGCTAAATGCTGGTTCACCCCCACGAGCCAATCCACTGCCATTAACTCCTCATTAAGTCGTCGCTTACTCTGGTCTGTTCACATGGCTAGTGTGCCAAACTCACCCACTGCCAGCCACCAGGCAGATGCCCTGGACAGTGGTAAATACCGAGCTACTCCCGTGGCACTTTGGCTGGTGTGACTATCAACATGCCACTTATAATAATAATAATAATAATAATAATAATACACTTTATGTATATAATACCTTTATACAGAATACTGTAAAGCACAAAGTGCTTTACAATTGAAGAAATTTTAAAAACAAAGGATGAAATGGTAAAATAATAAACAAATAAACAACAATACAAAAAAGGAATAAGAAACAAGGTATTACAAACACAATAGTAATATAATAAATTCCATAATATCAGATAAAACTAATTAAACAATTTCCTTTTCCACCCTCTAAAGGCCACTGGTAGCGTCTGATGAACGTCAATGCCAAGGTTTAGAGTGCAGTTCTATTTCTTGGGCGTCAAGCCATAAACATGCATTGCATATCTGCAGGTTTCGGAGCTCTCGTGTTAATTTATATTTACGTTTCGAACATTGCATCCCTTGACGCACCGCCGAACCTCGCCACCAGTGGGCGTTGACCTTCACTGGCGCCATCCCTTCTCAGTGAAATCAGCACCAACAATTACACACATGAGACCAAAGGACTTCTGCAATTGACATCTGCACCGACGTAAAGTCATGTGATATCAAAAGTAAATATCACTGGCTAGTGACATTTGTCCTCCTTCTAGAGAGCTAACCCAAAGATTGTTTAACAAACTGTATTTCAATATTTCCTATCTCGCGAATGCCGGCGCGCCCACACGTGAAGGTCTCACGCGTGGAGTTTGCATATGTGAAGTTGACACGTGTGCAGTTTAAATGCTAAGAACGTGCGCTTCACTCACAACAGGTCCTGACTGAGCGGCAGGCCAAGGAGCAAGCACATGGGCACCATACGTATGACAAGATGCAGAGGGAGTGTGCTTCTGCTACCATGGCGTTAGCACAACGTACCCTGGAAGTTCAGCAGATAGCCAGTGAACTGAAGGTTTGTTAAAGCACGCACACACGCACACACTCGCACACACTCGCACACACTCGCACACACACACACACACACACACACACACAAGCTCATGCGCCTATGCAGATCCCCTAATGCTAGGCCCTGTCTTCTCTACCTACCTAAAAGGCATTGTCAGCTATTGTAAGATAATTATAAGCTAATACAGTTTTTGTAAATTATGCCAAATATCTCCTTGCATTTAGCTAGTTTATTATTCTCTGTGCGTGCTGAAAAAATCATCTGGTACTTCTACACAGCTCTGGCTCTGTAGAGAGGAACACAAAGAATGTGGCGAACACTGGTGCTCACAACAACAATGCCGCTTGGCTGCGCAATGTGTTTCATTGTGTGTGGGCAGAGCTTCTGAGAGAGTTTGTTTTTATTTGAGCCGACGATGAATGACTAACCCCGCCTTTAAGGCTCATGTATGCTCCTGCGGACATGGTGCAATGGTCTGTGGTGAAAATCCGTACGGGCTGCCCATGTTTTGTGTCCATACAGGCGTTTGTGAATTGGCTGTGTATGGGCCCTCTACAGGCGGCAGTGCTAAGTTTACAAATAAGTGTTCCATGCATATAACAATGTAAGTTAATCTCTTATTTAAATTAATATTGTGCACGGGAAACAGCTTGTGCACATAGATGACTGCTACTGGGCGTAGACCTCTGGTTAATTTTGAAGCTATTGGACAGCGTTTAACCAGTCGGCATTGCTACAACTGTTTTGATCACCTCATCTAGCTCTACCGCCATTTGGAAACACGCTTGACTTCAACGTCATCTCACTATCCCACCCTGATTGGTCCGTTGACAAACACTAAAGAAAAAAGGGTTTCCAGAGTATAATCTCAGCGTAAAGTGATCTGAGGGCAGTAGTCGCGTGGAGCCAGGCTATTAAGACAGTCCGAAGTCTACATGGGCTTTAATAGTGGATCTGAATGCGCATGTCTGCAGTATACCTGGGCTTTACAGTGGACCTGAAGGCCTGCGGAAGCCTGAGTCAGCAACAACAAAAGAGCTTGCTGTGCATTTAAGACACAGGAATTATAGCTTGTTATTCATATTAGAACTTAATATTGGAGCATTGATATTTCTATTCACCTAAATACCACTCTGGAAAAACTTAAGAGAACACTGCACATTTAAAAACATTTAATAGTATAAATGTACATAAACTTCATGAAAACAAAATAAACATTATATATATATATATAAAAATACATATCGTACTTGTAAATAAACATTAAAAAATATGTATATTGAATATATATTTATGCAAATAAAATAAACACTAAATATAATTTAATTTTCTAATTTTATTAGATAAACTCTTTAGTCAGAAAAGCGTGTGGCCTTTTTTTCCTTGGATTGTTGCAATGCCAAATAAATAATGGGTAAATAATTGGAACGTTTTTTTTATACTTTATCACATTCAAACACAAGGGGGCACTGCTAAAACACAGTTCATTACATGCTGGAGCCAGACATACAGATATAAATGACAGAAGTTGCAGACCATTATCGGGAAACAGTTCAACAGTCTTCTGTGTTTTGTCATGTACATAAATATGAAAATAAAACGTATTAAATAATTTCTTCATGTCAGTCTTTAAAGAAATTAGATTCTTAATATCTAACACAGCTTTAATGAGAAGGACTGTGCACAGCAACGTTGTATTATGGTGGCATTCCGATTGTAGATTATCTTACTCGTGCTTCCAGAATTGCTGTCATTTCTTGTGGAGTCGATATGGTCTTTTTGAAAGGAGATAAAGAGAGATTGGGGAATTACAGAGACGATGGTAATACAAAGAAATAAGCAACCATACCATCATAAAAAAAAAAAACACTCCCCATTGCAGATCTGGAGTAGTTAATTTCAAATTATGGGTCGGGACCCCCAAGACATCTCTGGGGATTTCCAAGACACGTTAAGTAAATATAACCTTTGTATTAACTTAATATTAACAAACGGTGTGACAGGAATCAAGATAAAGAATGTCGAGCAAAAGAAAATTCTACTGATCGGTGGCAATCTCTTTCTCGCTCCTCCTGTGTCACTCTGCACCCATCTAAACCCTTCTCCTCGCACCTGTCTTCAGATAAAGGAGGACGAGGTGAAACGCCTACAGCAGGAGAACGCAAAGCTCATCAAGACACGAGACAATATCCAGAAGAGGCTCCATCAGGGGAATGAGCAGAAGGCAGAGAAGGAGATGCAGTTGGAGCAACTGAAAAACGAGATCTTAGATCTGGAGAAAGGCAAGGCCATATACCGTAGACACCCACCACACACACACACACACACACACACACACACACACACACACACACACATACACATAAGCACAGCCCGTTTGGTCATCACCTTCATTTCAAGGTTCATTTCAAGATTTCAAGGTTGTAAAACACAGTGTGTGATAGCTAAAATGTTATGACCTGCATGTTTTCCGTTGACGATTCTATTCCGTAAAGGATAACGGCGTCTGTGCAGTGACTTTACAGCGCCCAGGGTAGCATTTCTATATCATCTGTGACTCTTTTTTTATCCTTTTATTTATGTTGTTGTTATGGCAACTTTGGTTGCACGTGCACACTATTTCAAAGTTTTCGCTCTTGGTTCAAACATGCAATTTAAGCTTTAAAGGTGGAGTTGGCGATTTTAGGATAATACACAAATTCAGCGAATATCTCCTCCTCGTCCGCCCGCTGCCCGTTCGGTTGTAGTCCGAGGTTTCCACACAGCCCTGGCTCTGTATATGATAGGGAACACAAACAAAGTGGTGCAGACCGCACCACGCACCACTATCCTGCACTTGGCAATGCAATTCCAATTGCGGCGGGCAGATCATTGACGGGGAGAGGCGTTTGTTCGTTTTGATGAAGTTGTACAAACGATCTTTCTCAAAAGTGACTGCACCTTTAAATGACCAAGCAGGAATCCTTTATGTGCTTATCGTACACAATAATTGCCGATGATCGACACAATGTTTCTGAATATATGGATTAATCTCACCTGGGGGGAGCTGAATCTGGCTAGTCAGTCGTGTCAGCTGTTGACGGAGGTGGAGGGGGGGAAGGGGGGCGTCTGTCCTTACCTGAGTGTCATTGGTGGGCTAGTCCGTTG
>JAODLL010058855.1:0-18203 GCA_026546735.1 Forbesichthys agassizii | reverse complement strand
ACGGGCATCTGGTAATGATGCCCCCTGGGCGCCTTCCTTGGGAGGTGTTCCAGGCACGTCCAGCTGGGAGGAGGCCTCGGGGAAGTCCCAGGACTAGGTGGAGAGATTATATCTTCACACGGGCCTGGGAATGCCTCAGGATCCCCCAGTCAGTTTCCAATGTGGCTCTGGAAAGGGAGGTTTGGGGTCCCCTGCTGGAGCTGCTGCCCCCGCGACCCGACTCTGTATAAGCGGATAAAGATGGATGGATGGTGAAGTACAGAGGAGCATTTATGGAGAAGACCAAAGAGAAGGGAGTTGCAGTAATCAATGCGAGATGTAACTATGGTGTGAACAAGAATGGCTGTATTGTTAGATGTCAGAGACGGTCGAAGACTATAAAGGTGGCGTAAATGGATGTATGCAGACCAAGTTACATTATTAATGTGATTTTGTATTAATAGTGTGCTGTCGATGATGACACCCAGACTCTTGACATGAGGGGAGGGGGAAAGTGAGGAGTTATCAATGGTAAGGGAGAAAGTGTCAGATTTTGCCAGTGTATTTAGTACCAATGAGAACCTCTGTTTTATCACTGAGTTTGAGGAAGTTAGAGGAGAACCAGGATTTTATTTCCTTTAAGCAATCAGAAAGGAAGGTGAGTGAGAGAGTAGAGGTAAGCGTAGTAGACAGGTAGAGCTGGGTGTCATCTGCATAGCAGTGGAAATAGATGTTATATTTACGGAACATATGGCCGAGATGAAGTAGATGGATGATAGTCCTGTTCCCTAGGACAGAGCCCTGGGGAACACCAGTAGTGAACGGAGATAGCTGTGATTTAAACGTTTTAAGTTGGAAGAACTGAGTGCGGCCAGAGAGATAGGATTTAAACCAGTCTAAGGGTGTGTCAGTGAATCCAATGGAGGCTAATTTGTCAAGGAGGATGTTATGTGAGATGGTGTCAAAGGCCGCACTCAGATCAAAGAGAATGAGAATTGTTAATAGTCTGTTGTTTGCTGCTAGGAGAAGATCATTAGTGATTTTTGCTAATGCTGTTTCGGTGCTATGACAATGGCGGAAACCAGATTGGAATTGTTCGTAAACGTTATTGTCAGACAAGTGTGTATGAACCTGAGTTTCAACTGTTTTTTCAAGGATTTTTGATAGGAAAGGTAAGTTAGAGATGGGACATAAATTGTTAGGATCTGCACCAGAACAATACCATAGGTAAGAGGTGAGTGTATAATGACAGATATTAGGGAAGAAAGAGAGGGTAAGCAAGCCTTTACCACTAAGGTAGGAAGAGGGTCAAGTTGACAGGTGGTTGTTTTAGATTTTTGAATAAGGTCAGATATTTCAAACATAGAGGGAAGTGTGAAAGATAAAAATTACAACATTAAAGAATTACAGTAAGCAGTTGAGTACAGATGAGGTGTGATAGAGTCCGTTGGCCGTAGTATGTTGGTGATTATGGAGAACAGGGCCCTAGTGTTACCTTCTCCAGAACTAATTATGCCAGGATGGTAGGTTGATTTGGCTGTAGCAAGAGCATCCTTATAGTCAAGAATGTGGTTATTGTACATTCCTTGTGTACAACAAGAATGGATGAAGGATACTGTCCGGGTTTTTAAAGGGGCCAGATCAGATAGTATGAAACTAATTCATCAGGGGTGGAGAGAAGACGGCTCTCTTTTAGTCACAACGGTACGGTAAAGTGATTGTAATACCTCTCCTGCTGCTCTGATTCTAAGGACAATCTCCCGCTCTAATGTCCCCTCACACGCGAACAAGACCCCGAGGTTGAACTCCTTCACTTGGGGAAAGGACTCATTCCCTACCCGAAGTAGGCACTCCATCGGTTTCCGCCTGAGAACCATGGCCTCAGATTTAGCGGTGTTAATCCTCATCTCAGCCGCTTCACACTCGGCTGGTAACCGATCCATTGAGTGCTGGAGGTCAAAGACCGATAATGCCATCAGGACCACATCATCTGTAAAAAGTAGAGATGAGATCCCCAGGCCACTGAACCGCAACCCTTCCCAACCATGACTAAACCTCGAAATCCTGTCCATGAATATTACAAATAGGATTGATGACAAAGCGCAGCCCTGGCGGAGACCAACTCCCACCTGTAACGAGTCTGACTAACTGCCGAGAATCCGTACACAGCTCTCGCTTTGGGCATACAGGGATTTGATTGCACTTAAAAGGGACCCCTGACCCCAAAATCATGCAGCACCTCCCACAGTATCTGGTCATACGCCTTCTCCAGATCCACAATACACATGTAGACCGGAAGGGCATACTCCCAGGTCCCCTCCAGGATCCTTGCAAGAGTAAAAAGCTGGTTCGTTGTTCCACGACGAGGACGGAATCCGCATTGTTCTTCTTCAATCTGAGGTTTGACAAACACAGTATTTTCTGTCTGGTAATGTCTTCAGTACCCATTAGCCATGAATTTCGGGGGGCCGTGTCATCTACTATAATGACCAAATCACCAGTTGAAGAAGTTTCTGTTTGGATGATTCCATTTGCTTCTCTCATGAGTGGCAGGTATTCTCTAACCCATCTTCTCCAGAAGAGGTCTGTGATATATTGCACCTGCTTTCTTCTTTTGCAGTACAGGTCAGTTGGCAAATCTTCTAATGGCATTAATACAGGAGTCAGTATCCAGGTGCCCTGAAATTTCAAGATGAACAGCTCTGCTCATAAGACATGTGAATATGACTTCATACCTTAATTTGTACATGACCTCTCTTGACCTCCACAGGTCCAAAATAGTCTATACCCACACGAGTGAGTGGGGGAAGATCTGACAAAACGCGATCTTGTGGAAGGTTGGCCATTTTTTGCTCTGTTACTTTGGCTTGTCGACGTCTGCAGAACAGGCAGTTCTTGTCTTTCTAGCGGTAGAGTTTGCAGAAGACATCCAGTATAGTTGGCTTAGTCTGGAAAGCATGTGGTTCTGACGAGAATGGGCAACTTGCTCATGGATGTGACGCAGCAGAATTACGGAGATGTGAGAATTTTTCGGGACGATCATGGGTTGTTTCAGTTTCACTCGCATAGCAGTTTTTCCTAGTCGTCCACCGACTGGTAGAACCTTCAGGTTTGAACTTCTTTTTAAAACAGCCCTTGTCTTCATTCAAAAGACTGAGTTCTTATTTCAAGTGTTGACTTTGCACATACCAGAATACAGCTCTCTCTGCTTCCTCGAAGTCTTCCACAGAAAGACGTTGGCCTTCAAGGCATAATTTAAATGTATTGATCTGTTCTTGCCCAGTGTCAGTTGTATTCCCACTCTCTTGATACTCAATTGTCTAAGAATATCCTTAAACTTGATCATCTATGCCACGGTTCTTTTGAGATTATTCGATTTTGAAAATTATTCAATCAATCTTCTCATGGGTGGTTTTTCTTCCACAATAGTGCTGTTGACAGTAGCATTTTTTTGAATGTCTGGATCATGTCTGAAGGCGTGCTGACCTCGGCTGGGATCTTTGGCCTGTCTGCCTCAGACTCCAGCAAGAAGTCAGGACGATTCAGTTATCTCTTGTTGCCCAAAAAATAATCTACATTCAATCTCCTTAAAGCATCATCTGCTGGATTTGTTTTAGAGCTCACATATCTCCATTGTGATGGATTGGAGAGATCTCTGATTACAGTTATTCTATTTGCAACAAAATTTGGAATCTGCTTGTTTCATTATTGATGTACTTGAGTAATGATTGGCTGTCAGTCCAAAACACAGTTTCTTCAAATGCAATCAATCAATCTTCAAGTTCAACTTTCAACAATCGATCCATGCGTACAGCTAACGTTGCTACCGCAAGCTCTAGTCTGTGGTTCCACCTGTTTTACCCGGTGTTACCCTTGCTTTTCCAATAACAAGTCTAGTATGTACATGATATGTACATACTAGATATGTACTGTACTGTAATGTACTTTTCATTTCTCAATTTTATATAGCTTGCAGTGCCATAGCCAAGTTCAAGTAATGAAGTTGCGCTGATTTGATCTTGCTGAAGTGGTCGAGCTTCATAGAACGGGCAACTTAAAAAATGGATAGCTGGGTCAGGTCTGATAACAATCTTTGCCAAGGTTTAACTATAAACTCAGGAATGGCTTCATCCCATCCACACTTCAATCAACAAAGTTCTTGCAGAATCAGCTTTGCTTTCAGAACAAAGGGTGACAGTAAGCCAAGTGGATCATATATGGAACTGACCATCGAGAGAAGACTTCTTCTTTTCACTGGTTGATTTTTCATATTGATCTGAAAGGTGAAGGCATCCCGCTCAATGTTCCACTGTATCCCTAGGGCCCTTTCTACTGGTAGATTGTCACAGTAAAGATCCAGCTCTTTTGTCTGCTTTGCTCTGTTGTTCCTTTGGGATGGAGGCCAGAACTGATGGACTTTTACTAACCCACTTTGGGTCAGTAATAGTAATACTTGAATAATAGTAATTTGGGTCAATTTAAATCCCCCCTTCAGCACACGCATCTCAAAGTTCTTTAACTAGCGTTATGGAATGCTCTTCTGTGTCTATGGATTTCAAACAATCATCTACATTAAAATGATGCTTAATAGTAGATACTATCTCTTCAGCAGACTTGTCTTTGTTGTCATTAGCATTTTTCTTTTTTTGCGCAAAGTTGGCACAACTTGGTAATGAAATGGCTTCAAAGAGATGGACTTTCAATCTGTATTCTTCCAACTTTGAATCAATGTTGCCATCAGGCCACCAAAGAAAACGCAAGTAATCAGCATGGTCAGGACACACTCTTACTTGATGAAACATACTCTCAATATCTGCTTTCATTGCCACCTTCTCTTAATAGAACTCCCAGTAGTGTTTGAAAGATCTGGACCTTGCAGGAGCTCATTGGTGAGAGATGTTCCTTGATATGTTACTGTGCAATCAAATACAACCCTGATCTTCCTTTTCCATTTGTGGTAAACACCATGATATGGTATAAACCAAATCTTTCTTTACTTTTGTAAAGACTGTTCCTGAGGAAAGTTCCCTGTATGATTCGTGTTATGAAAGGTCTAAAATTCAATGGATCCCCATCAATACAGGGATTTCCGTTACAGGGAGTCGAGCAAGTGCTTGCTGAGTAACAAGGATCTCAGATAGGGCTGTACGATTAACCGAAAAATGCTAAAAAAAAATCTAAACCGAAATTCAAGATATTTATCAGAGCAGAACAGACTCATAATATGTGACAGACAACTTAATTAACATTATGTAGCAAGGTGGGCATTCTAAAACCTACTGTTAATATATTGACGCATTCTGGCTCCGACGTGGGTTTGTTCCATCCCTTCAAGACGTCAACTTCTACCGTGAGCATTTCATAAGCGCAGCAAGGCAGATAAACAAAACCTTGACTTCCTTTTTAGGGAAGATAATTGGCCTAAAGGTAGCCTAACCAATTTTCACTCCCAAAACAACTGCAAATTAAATTCCCCACCTTGTACTTTCTGAATTTTTCCTTACAAAAATTATAAAAATGAACCTGTCATCGTCTGTGATGTTCTTACCGTATAGAATTGAATCCAGATGTAATTTATTCAGCCTCATAGTTTTATTAACTGATTGAGATTAGTTTGCCTTCTGTAAAGTATTTCTGTCACAGAGAAAATTGTTAAAATATACAGGGACAGCATTATGCACAGTGCTTAAACGCACATTTGAACGGCATGGGTAGTAGGCCTAGTAAGCAATCGGGAAAACGTGTAAATGCAGGCAGATAATCTAAAATTTTATTAGACTGAAATATAACCCCATTTACATGATTTAACTATTGCCGTGTGTTTTAACCTTTCACTGACAAGCTTGTCTATTCTCGTCTCTGCTCTCATTCAAATTCACAATTTTCTCACTGTGTTCGGGGGAAACGGATTTATAGATCTATTGAAAATATACAAATCTCTAAAATAAGTCTAAAATTAGTTTACATGTAGCAGGTTTTTGTAAATATTGCCCTTAAATAACAAACTATAGGCTGCTGGTAACTGGTAAATACCTCTTAGTTATACTTAATAGTTGACCTGATAGACAATAGTACTCCCCCAACCTAACCTACATAGAAATGGGCTACAATAAGATCAAATGTATTGCTATATTGTTTCTGATAAATACAATGTTACATTTTTAGTGTAGCTAAAGTCTCATACATATTGTAAAATTAGAAATATACTAGTATTTCTCTATTGCAGCTCACCTTCTTTAGTCAAATGCCTCCAGGCATTTACACTATAAAATGTCACTACAAGTAATGGACAAGTAACTTTTTTACTCGGACAAGTGCATGAAAATGCTTAATGTCAAGCCCAATTTACAAATAAGTTTTTACAAAAGCTGCTGAATACTCCGTGTGTGTATTCCTTATTTATAGTTCTATGGTGTAATCACGTAATTCAATGCTATGTCAATTTTTAATTTAAAATGTTCCATCTTTTTTAATTTAACCTCTTCCAACTCCAGGGCAAGCTTTTCAAACTAAATCTTTTCTACTTGGACTTCCAGCTCTGCTTTCTCTGTGTGATAGAAGTAGAAGATTTTGATTGACCACTTCTATAACTCCTACGAGATGTAACAGAAATGCTGTCATCCGGCATAACAGCTGATTGGTTCTTGTCAGATTGAGCAAACTCCTCTTTCCACCCCTCCACTTCATTAAGAAATTCATCAAAATACATAATTTTACTTTCGAACCAATTGTCATCGCTATCTTTTTCATCTTCAGACATCGTGTGCACAGTACCATGGAATTCTTCAAAATCATTAATAGCCAGATTGAATGCTTCTATATGCTTGTTTATGTCACACACATTCCCCTCTGCGCACAGAAATGGTTTTATTTCATTCATCCTCCGTGTACATTTTCCCAGTTTAGCTTTACGGGATCCAATGACTGACATTAGCCGATTAACTTCTGTGGCGGCGGCAGTCACGCTAACTTGTCTTAAATTGTCAGTCATTGTCACTTTAATTCAATTAATGACTATCTGCTACAAAGTTAATCAAAACATTTTTCTTCCAAACTCCCCGAGTCCATTCATTAAACGTTTTCTTTCACATCCAGGCTGCGCGAACGCGCATTAAATCCTTCCAAATAAGTGGTTTCAGTTCTGTGACAAACACAATCTGTCTTCATTAAACGTCAATGTTTAGGCTTTAAATTTAAGAGTTTGGCCATATAGCAAGAGGCTTGTCTTGCGAATAGTTTTTCAACTTGTTGTCGTGGCATCTAATGCCTTCGCCGTCGCTGTAGATTCCAATGCTCCGTAAAATGTAGGAATTGCAAAAGACGAACAAAAGGCATCTGCATGGTTGTATAGGTGGGTGTAAGTGTAAAAATTGCTCACGCTTGTGAGTCCTGTGTGGTTGAAAAACTTTCGCCTTTCCACTCTCAAGGACCCTTTTCCTCTAAAAAAAACTCTTCCCATATCGTGTCTTGCATCTAATTATGTCTGGTAGCGCTTCCGGTCTCAGGCCAATCAAACAAACATAACAACCAACGTTGGATACTAATTTCTTACTACTGGATATGGGACCGGGTAAGACTACTCACCAATAGGGCCTACTATAAATTGATATTCAGGAAGAGGATGGAATACACCGTTGATGGTTTCAGCGCAGTCCTAAGCTCTGCGGCGAACAGCACTGAAGGCCCGTTTGCTGCTACTGCTGGCCGGTATGTAAAAAAAACGATCTTGCTAACTTTGCCAGATTTGGGTACAATGCCATGTTGGTCTTCCACCAGCCAAGAATGTCTCTCTCACTAGCCATGACATGCGTTTGAGTAGTATACAGAGTGATTCTCTCTGCTCAGCTCCCCGGTCCTGCTGTATATTTTCCCATGCCACATTAAGACCTTCTCTTTCAGCCTGAGGTGGAGGGGGTCTGACTCTGGATGCCCCTTTGTCTTGACTCTGCTACATATGTTTGCTGCTGCAGCCATGGTCTGGAGAAGAGTGCAGATGTGGGCATACTCTGACTCAGGGTGACAGCATTCTTAGTTGGTTAAACCAAAGGCTTGCTGGGGTGAGTCCAGGGCATAGGGCTGACCGTGGTGTTTCAGTTTCTCACACCACAGAAAAAATAAGTTGAGTGTGGGATACTGTTCTCCGTCAAGTTCCCTCTGTGCTTTGTAGAAAGGCCTCAAAGTCTATCAAAAAACTTAGTGTGTCCGGCGCTATTCTTTCGATTTGCTCACTCCTTGTGCTTCCAGCTTTTCATGAAGCTTTGGTTAAACTGCCTGAATAGAAGTCAGTGTAAGGAACACACCAAGTCAAACCATTCTGTTCGGCATACCTCACTAATGCTTTAGCAGCCGAGAGCGTGTATGTCTGGAGCAGCACCAACTCATCATCATGTCAACACATCTTGGCTATTGTTACATTACTGGGCATAATTTAGCTAAAGCCCCTACCTTGATAAGCTCATATGCGCAAGATAAGCTTGATAAGCTCATATGCAAGTTCTTCGAAGCCCTCGCCATTCACAATATTAAAAGGTCTAATATCTTTACAGCAAAAGCTGACACTTCTCAGTCAATGTTTGCATCACATTTGAAGGGATGGCTTTACCTGTTTTGACAAACGATAATATGGTTATTTGGACCTGATCTGTCGTACCACATCAATCAGCCTGAAAACTACCTTTGCGGTGTTGAACTGAACAATGAATCCACTGGTTCATTATTGTCATTATACACACTATCAAAGTGTTTCCAAACCTCAGACTTTACTCTTTTTTTACCTGAAGCAACCAAACTGTAATCGCCTGAGGCCAGCCGCCTTTCACCTCATCAGCAGCGGTCTCTTTCTCTCAATATCAACTACAAATTAGCGAGGGGAGAAGGTGGTGGCGGGTCAGGCTGCTACGCATCTGACTGAGACGCGGCAAATATTGAATGCTTATCCAATAAAAAAACGTAGCCTACAATAATAAAAAAGAACATAAGTAATATTTGATAAACTAATAAATACACCCAGAACCCGGCCTAAAACAGACGTGTCTTGTTAAATATGCAAGAAAAGAAGGCCGAACGGTCCTGACGGGTTCTGGCAGAGATCTAAAGCTCTACTGTAGCTCCCAAAAGCATGTTGTAGTTCTGTCTACTTCTCTCTGATATTTCAGAACAATTATTTGAGAAATGTGCTATTATTCCTTTGGAACCCCTCATCACCCCTCTTACTGTTCCCTGCCATATGCAAAAATATAAAATATGCTGACAACATGCTATGGCTGATGTCTGATTTGTTATTAATGTGGAATGAAAGCAATACAATTGCTACCTTTTTTGAAGCTTTGCAAAAAGGTTAGGGATCCACTTAACATGAAAACACGACTGCATCCTTGACTTTACTCCTTCCAGGTTCCCTTTGCTCGCTACCTAGCCATGAATAAAATCACAAACATCAAACGCTACCACATTGCCAAGGTCTATCGACGTGATAACCCAGCCATGACCCGAGGGCGCTACAGGGAATTTTACCAATGTGTGAGTCACACTAAAGAGTACTTACTTTAATGTTTAAAGTAAGTCATATGTAAAAGTAGTTTCTGCAAATGTAAATAATTAACTTGATTTTTGTGCTGTATGTTTTCCATGTAATTTACAGTGGCTTCAGAAAGTATTTAGACCCCTCCTTTTGCTCATTTCAATGTGTTGTAAATGTAAATTTGGTCTGTTAACCTACACCCATAAACCTATAATGACAAAAGGAAAACTTGTTTTCGGAAATCTTTTAAATGTAAAAATGTAAAACTGAAGTAGTTTGCTGTGGCATTCCAAAATGTAGTCAGGGACATCCTGTTTGCTATTATTATACTTGATCTTCTTAAATATTGATTCTTTGGTCTGATGAGACAAAAATGTAACTCCTTGGGCAGAATAGCAGGTACAGTGAGTACGGAAAGTATTCAGACCCCTTTAAATTTTTAACTCTTGGTTTCATTGCAGCCATTTTCCAAAAATCAAAAAGGTTAATTTTATTTCTCAATGTACACTCAGCACCCCATCTTGACATAAAAAAAACAAATGTAGAAATCTTTGCAAATTTATTAAAAAAGAAGAACCCTTTTGAGCTTGTACTGCCATGAGTCTTCTTGGGAATGATGCAACAAGTTTTTCACACCTGGAGTTGGGGATTCTCTGCCATTCTTCCTTGCAGATCCTCTCCAGTTCCTTCAGCTTGTATGGTGAACATTGATGGACAGCCATTTTCAGGTCTCTCCAGAGATGCTCAATTAGATTTAGGTTAGGGCTCTGGCTGGGCCAGTCAAGAATGGTCACAGAGTTGTTCTGAAGCCACTCCTTTGTTATTTTAGCTGTGTGCTTAGGGTCATTGTCTTGTTGGAAGGTGAACCTTCAGCCCAGTCTGAGGTCCTGAGCACTCTGGATTAGATTTCCTTCCAGGATATATCTGTACTTGGGCCGCATTCATCTTTCCTTCAATTGCAACCAGTCGTCCTGTCTCTGCAGCTGAAAAACACCCCCATAGCATGATGCTGCCACCACCATGTTTCACTGTTAGGATTGTATTGGGCAGGTGATGAGCAGTGCCTTGTTTTCTCCACACATACCGCTTAGAATTAATGCCAAAAAATGCAATCTTGGTCTCATCAGACCAGAGAATCTTATTTCATAGTCTGGGAGTCCTTCATGTGGTTTTTGGCAAACTCTATGTGGGCTTTCATATGTCTTGCACTGAGGAGAGGCTTCCATCGGGCCACTCTGCCATAAAGCCCCGAATGGTGGAGGCCTGCAGCGATAGTTGACTTTGGAACTTTCTCCCATCTCCCTTCTGCATCTCTGGAGCTCAGCCACAGTGATCTTTGGGATCTTCTTTACCTCTCTCACCAAGGCTCTTCTCCCACGATTGCTCAGTTTGGCTGGACGACCAGGTCTAGGAAGAGTTCTGGTTGTCCCAAACTTCTTCCATTTAAGGATTATGGAGGCCACTGTGCTCTTAGGAACCTTGATTGCTGCAGAAATTGTTTTGTAACCTTGGCCAGATCTGTGCCTTGCCACAATTCTGTCTCTGAGCTCCTTGGGCAGTTCCTTTGACCTCATGATTCTCATTTGCTCTGACATGCACTGTGAGCTGTAAGGTCTTATATAGACAGGTGTGTGCTTTTCCTAATCAATTCCAATCAGTTTATTTACACACAGCAGGACTCAAATGAAGTAGTAGAACCATCTCAAGGAGGATCAGAAAAAATGTACAGCATGTGAGTTCAATATGAGTGTCACTGCAAGGGTCTGAATACATATGACCATGTGATATTTCAGTTTTTCTTTAATAAATTTGCAAAAATTTCAATTTTTTTCTGTCAAGATGGGGTGCTGAGTGTACATTGAGAAATAAAATGAACTTTCTAGATTTTTGGAAAATGACTGCAATGAAACAGAGTGAAAAAATGTAAGGTGTCCGAATATGTACATACTATACTCTGTCTGATGAACACCTGGCACTGCTAATCACCTGGCATATATGCTACGGGGGTGCTTCTCTGTGGCCGGGACAGGGAGACTGCTCATTGAGGCAAGGAGGAATGCAGCTAATTGCAGAGAGGTCCTTGAAGAAATCCTGCTCTAGAGTACCTGCACCTTCAGATTAGTTTCAGCACCACAAGGACCTGAAGTATACAGCCTAAACACGCTGGTGTGGCTTTAGGACAAGTCTATGACTGGGCATGAATGTCAGCCCAGACTGAAACTCTAGAGAATATCTGTGGAGAGACCTGAATATGGAAGTCCATACATTTTCTGTACAATATGTGGTTGAGAGGATCTGTCAGGATGAATGGAATAGACTTCCCAAATGCAGGTGTACATAGCTTGTAGAAAATTTACTCAAGAAAGGGGGCTTCTACAAATTACTGAATTTAGGGACGAAAATACTTGTGAATGAGAGATTTCAATTTTATATACAGTACATTTTCTAGGTAGTAGCCTGGTAAGTCAGTATGTACAGTATGTAAGTAGGTACAGCAGAATAAATTGGCACTTGAGTAAATAAAAAATGTTTTCAAACATTGTGTACTACCGTAAACCTTTCACAGATAATTGTCTAAACCTTTGCTTGCATGTCTCTCACCCAGGATTTTGACATAGCAGGGCAGTATGATCCCATGATTCCTGATGCTGAGTGCCTGAAGATAGTCCATGAAATCCTCAGTGAATTGGATCTAGGAGATTTCCGTATTAAGGTCTTTCAATCAGTTACTTAAAAACCCAACTCAACACAAGACATGTTGCAACCTAAGACATCAATTACAGTAGTTAACTATTTCTTACTTGCTGGTGTAAACGTAGGTCAATGACAGGCGAATTCTGGATGGAATGTTTGCCGTGTGTGGTGTTCCAAATGACAAGTTCCGCACAATTTGTTCAACTGTGGACAAACTAGACAAGGTATTTTAGATGTGACTGTGACTAAAATCAATAATCAATTAAGATTAGAATTGTATCCCTCTCCCTGCTAATTTATAATTAAAAGAAATGGAGCCAACTGGAAACACTTGCGTATGTCCTTTAACAATCTATGCAAAGCATTTGTCATTGTGGAGGCATGAACGCTACACAACAACAAAGAAGTGGAGGACTGACAAATTCAGTAGTGGTGATTCTTTGACATGTTTGTGGATTTGTATCCCAACACTACCTTGCCCACTAGTATTGGTTTGCATTTAATTATTGTAACGTGTAAGCAACTTAATAAGAATGAAAATATGGAAAGTAAGAAACTCATTTCTTTTGCGATTTTAGCAAGGGGTTTTCATGTTTACATGTCTTAGCACGTTTGACAACACGTGTGATGACCACTTTTGGTGGTCATTACAAAAATATTGTAGTCAACAGCGACAGCCGTCACACTGACCTGTACAGTTACGTACCTGTGTTCTCCTAGATGTCATGGGACAATGTGAAAAATGAGATGGTAAAGGAGAAGGGCTTGTCTGAAGAGGCCGCTGACCTCATAGGAGAATACGTCAGCCTACAAGGTAAGTGCATTATGTTCAGGTCATTTCGCAGCACATGCTTTTATCCAAAATTACTTACAAGTGTAACAAGGACCAACTCCCAACCTTAAACCTATGACCTTCCCCATGCAATGTACGGATCTATGTATGATGTGATTTACATCATGTGAGATAACTGGTGCGGCGCATGTGTATATGTGGTCTTCTAGGGGGAATGGACCTAGCTGAGCGCCTGCTTCAGGACCCAAAGTTGTCCCAGAGCAAGCAAGCATGTGTTGGCCTCACTGACATGAAGATGCTCTTCATCTACCTGCAACTTTTCCAAGTTACTGACAAGGTGGGTGTGTATGTCGGGATTCCTCAGTATAAAGTCATACCACCTGCTCCTCCAGAATATCATTGACTTTCTTTTTTATATACTGTATATGTGTGTGTGTATGTATGTATAGTTATGGAAAAGTTATAATAAAAATGGATATAGGCTAGTTTAGACAAATAAGTTTTGTTTAAAGACATAAGAAAGAGGTTACAGGGTGCAGAAATATTCCCAATATATTGCAGAGGGATACATTAAATAAATAATAATAAAAAATCAGTGTGTTAACATTATGACAAAAAACGCTACATGCAAAGGACTCAGGGCTGAATGGGCGTGTTCGTAATGTACCCCTATACCCCACTCCCCCTTTCAACTCTAGGCTATTGCGCAACATTAAGTGGTGCAACTCACTCGTCTAGCTAGCTGCAATGGCCCGTGTTTCAGCAGGTGGATTGGCTTAGTAAAACGGTATATTTATGAACAGTCGGAAGACAGAAGCACCTGAAAAAACTGCCAAATATCCATGTATAATCCAAACTTTTTCTTTTTATAGTCTAGGAGCAGCATGACGTCCCCACGCTCGAGTTAACTCCACCCAGAAAATTGGCGAAGAGACAGAGTGAAATAAATATAGGGAATATTTTGCGATTCAAATGAAAGTTGATTTTCATAGTTTGTGTTTATATTAAGCCTCTACATCCTTTAATGACATGCTAAGACTAAAATGACTGATTTCCCTTGACTATCCATTTAATCATTTTATATCAGCTAGAAACAATCTTCACAATACAAGTAAAACGTACATCAATGTATCTCACACTGCCTTTTGTCTGTTCACCCTTTTATACAGTATCTCACAAAAGTGAGTATACCCTTCACATATTTGCAAATATGTGAGCATATCTTTTCATGTGACAACAATGAAGAAATTACACTTTTTTGCAATGTAAAGTAGTGACAATGCCACCTCGTGCCATGCTCGTTCTGTGCGTGATTTTCTGCATGACAGCAATGTCAGTGTTCTGCCATGGCCAGCGAAGAGCCCGGATCTCAATCCCATTGAGCACATCTGGGACCTGTTGGATCAGAGGATGAGGGCTAGGGCAATTCCCCCCAGAAATGTCCAAGAACTTGCAAGTGCCTTGGTGGAAGAGTGGGGTAACATCTCACAGCAAGAACTGACAAATCTGGTGCAGTCCACGAGGAGGAGATTCACTGCAGTACTTCATGCAGCTGGTGGCCACACCAGATACAGATTTTGATTTTGAGCCACCCTTCATTCAGGGACACATTCTATTTCTGTTAGTCGCATGTCTGTGAATGCCTCCCTGATCTAAACCCGAGTGGGTGTTTGTTGTTAGACTTCTGTGCTAGTCATGGACTGTCTATAACAAACACCATGTTCGAACATACGGATGCTCATAAGTGTACGTGGTACCAGTGCACCCTTGGCCGAAGGTCGATCATCGATTTTGTGATCATATCATCTGACCTGAGGCTGCATGTTTTGGCCACTTAGGTAAAGAGAGGGGCAAAGTTGTCAACTGATCACCATCTGGTGGTGTGTTGGGTCAAGGGGTGGGGGAAGTCTCTGGACAGACCTGGTAAGCCCTATCAGGTAGTGCGGGGAACTGGGAACGTCTGGAGGAGGCCCCTGTCCATGAGATCTTCAACTCACACCTCCGGACGTTTGTATCTCTGTTTCGGTTACGGTTTGAGAACCATTACACCCCTATTGTGTGTGTGTGTGTGTATAAATAAATACACACTTTCTTCCATGGTATGAAAATAATCATGCCTTCTGTAGCAAAATCATCATCATCATCATTCATGACAATGCACCACCTCATGCTGCAAAAATATCCTCGTGCTCAATTACATTTGTGCTGTGCACACAAGTTTCAAAGAGGATGAATGTGATAATTGGTTCATCATTACCGTGCAGGCCTACTCCACCAACACGCATTGAGAATTACGTTTCAGTTTATTTCGGTCTTGAAGGGCGTGAAACTCCGTTCCAACAGACTTTCCCATGTTCGCTACCTTATCTCTGCTAACTTTTACCACTAGAGTTTGTTTGCCAAACGCAAAAAAATTCTTGCGCTTGACTAAAGCTTTAGAGGAGCTTTATGTCCTGCTATCTCGCCAGCCAAAGTTTATATTGTATGCCTATACTGCGTGTGCACAGTCAGGGTAAAAGTGAGTTCAGTTAGTCTTTAACAACCACTGGCTGAGCAGGGAAGATGAGCTTTCTTGTCATTGTCTGTCTAGGCTTGTTTGTCTCATGTCTTGATTTTTGTTGTATTTATTTCCTTTATTTTCTAACTATAAATCACTTTGTTCACATTTTGGTTGTTTTTAAATGTGCAATATTAATAAATTGACTTTACTTGTCTCAGGTGGTGTTCGACCTCAGCCTGGCCCGTGGTCTGGATTACTACACGGGTGTCATTTATGAGGCTGTGTTGTCCCAGGTGGGCGGCCTGCCAACGACTCATGTGTGTGACACCCAAAATGGGGCAGAGGAGGGTGTTGGTGTCGGGAGCGTGGCAGGTGGTGGGCGATACGATGGCCTGGTGGGCATGTTTGACCCAAAGGGCAGGAAAGTGCCATGTGTGGGTGTGAGCATTGGTATTGAGAGGGTCATATCCATCATGGAGCAGAAGGCTGAGGTGAGAGAATCTCTCTATTCTATGACTAGTACTTCCCTTCAAGTATGCTTTAAAAGTCACACACTCAGCTAGCCTGTGCCAATAGTTATTATTTGTATATTATATGTGTAATATGTATGTACAGTCATGTGAAAAAGTTAGGACAACCTTTCAAACCTTTCTTTTTTTAATATATTTAAACATATGATCTTCATTTTTACATTAATTCGACATTGAGGTAATTTAACTAAATTAATAAAACTTTATTTTATTATTATTATTATTTGGAATATGTAATTAATATAAATGCAAATTGTGAGGAGAAACTTAGGACAGGTATTGCTACTTAAAATGCCTTAAATAGGAATCATGTGCACCACATCAGGTGCAAATTACTAGAACATCGTTAGAGGATTTTGGAGGAGCCTGTCTTATTTAAACCTCTCAGACATTTAGTTTGGTTTGCTCTTGATTATTGAAATTGGTGGTATCACGATGGCGAGATTAAAAGAGTTATCTGAGGCATTCATAAAGAAGGTTGTAGATGCATATGAGTCTGGGAAGGGATTTAAAAAGATCTCCAAGCAATTACAAATCAGCTATTCCACTGTCCACTGTAAAAATAATTTACAAGTTGAAGACCTTTAAAACAACTGCCACCATGCCTAGGTCAGTTCAGCACAAGAGCAGACAGATGCAGACAGATGCTCAAAGAAGTCTCAGAAAATCCTAGAATGTCATCACGGGACCTACAGCTAGCTGTTGCCACAGTTGATGTCAAAGTACATGCATCTACTATTAGAAAGAGACTGCACAAGTTTGATTTGCATGGGAGGTGTGCAAGGAGGAAAGACTAAAAGGCAAGACTAAACTTTGCCAGAGAACACTTAGATAAAGGCCTGGGGGCGTATTACAGTAGACATCTTATCTTAAGACAAAAGTTAGGATAGGATAAAAAAACATAGTATTTTTCCCTATTTGGTATTACAGAAGCAAATCCTAACTAACTTTAGGAATCCGATCCTATCTACCTTCATCCTATCTTATCTCGGGTTAGGACATTCTAAATACCCAATCCAACATCGGTCAATCGGTCATCAAAGTTTGTCTGTTACATAGCAACCGACGCTACTTTCTTTGACAGCTGCTGGATTTTTAAAACGCATTGCAATTTAATAACTTTAAAATAAAATGGATCAGAAACAACAGCGGGCTTTTAATTTTAAGAATGACGAATTAGAGCTGTTAGTTGCATCTGTTGAGAAATCAAAAGCTGGGCACGTTAACGCGTTAACGCATCAATGAATTAACGCTGACAATTATTTTATCGCGCGTTAACGCACTGATCACTGGCTCAGAATGCTCTGAATACATGGGTCACATGAAGGGTGGGATGTTGGTCAGTTACTGGCTTGGGATGGGTGTCATCACGCATCTCAACCAATGAGCGCAGTGCTCACCTGAGACGGAACTCAAAATAAGTGGCGGGGACAGAAAAATGGAGACAGCTATCACACTTTTGCATGGACATTTTCATTTAAAATCTCTTCCGGACGGTGGAGTTGATCACTTATCTTATCACCGGAGTAATTCGAGTCTGAAGTATCACTTAAATGCAATACACATCGTTGATGCCAGCAAATCACCCACACAATCGAACAGTGGAGGGAGGCTTGGATGCAGCTTGTGGGAGAAGTATAGACATATAAACAAAAGCAAGACAAGCTAACAAATGCCACAGCGAAGTGGATAGCTACAAACTGCAGGCCGGTTAGTATTGTGGAAGATGTTGGTCTGAGGAACGTTCTTAGGATCGCAACGAATGACGGCACGTATGAGCCTCCCTCAAGGTGCACCATCACTTGAAGAATACACAAGTTGTATGAAAAGGAGAGGACTACAAAAGCGACGGCGTTACAATGTGCAGCAACTGTTGCTCTCACTGGAGACTATTGGACATCGCTGGCTAACCATAATTACCTCGGCGTTACATTGCATTATATTGATGAAAAGTGGAAGCTGCATTCACATTCTCTGACTGTAATGAAAACGGAAGAGAGGCATTTTGCTGAAACGTGCGCAGAACATTTTATTCATGTTGCACAGCAGTGGAATGTTTCAAATAAACTCAGCACACTTAGGCACAGTGCAAAAAATATAATAGCTGCTGCAAGACATCTACCTTTTGAACATGTCCCCTGTGTCGCGCACAGTCTTCAGCGTTCTGTCACAGTATCTCTGCAAAAT
>JAODLL010058834.1:0-18207 GCA_026546735.1 Forbesichthys agassizii | reverse complement strand
CCCCCCCCCCCCCCCCCCCCAGTCTTGTCGGCAGGCCGGGTGGAGAGAAGCGCAGGGTGAAGCGGTTGAGCGGGAACATGTGTGTTTGTGCTATACATTATGTCCGCCGTCCTGCAATCGATCAATGAGTTTCCACTATCTCACCTTCGCCTTCACTTGATGCCAGGGAAGAACTTTTCGGACTCTCGGAGATGTTGAAACTGCAATGGAAAGGAATCACCTTTCCAAGCCAAGGATGACAGACACCTGTAGTTCTAAGCCACAGAAATGCATACAGGCAAGATGGATAGATAGCTAGTTGATAATGGGATTTGTGCGTAAGCCGTGCACCTAAGCCCGCTGTTTGTTGTGTACTGACTAAATGAAAGCTGCTTATGTGACACGGTGCATGGCTAAGCTGTGCGCTGCACTGGTTATTTACGGTACTGTTTAATTCTTACAGTGGGTTACAATACGGGGTTCACTTTTTGGCAGTACAACGGGATTTGTAATGTCTTTTACTAAATTTATTAATTTATTTCTCAGTCAAACGTAATAATCTGAAACATACAGTATGTATATGCACAGTGTGAATCTACAGCACATTTTGCCGTTTATATACACTATTAAAATGTACTTCCAAAAATATATACTTCCAGTGTACATCAATTTTATCGTAATATACTCAACAGTAACTGTCTTTTTTGTATAATGGAATTATTTTATGCCGAAGCAATAAAGCAGATTGAAGCCTTTAGGCTTACAACATAAATCTGATTTCATGTAGAATATTGTGGTACATGACTGATTTATAATGCAATTTTGGTTAAGGATAGGCATAATTTGTTTTGTAAAACAACAACAGAAGGAAAAAGTGACAAAATTGACTTGCTATAAGAGAAAACTAATGCTGATTTTAGCTGATTGATTGAGACATGCTTTTATAGTGCGTGGAAGATTCTTATCAAATAAATGAGCTGCTGTTGTGACAAGCTGCGTGTTTGTTAAGACAAAGTTTTGAAAAAAAAACTCTTAAAATTAGACATTTTATTGATAATCTTTTATTACTGTAATACTTTTTGCTTTTATCTTGTTCGTAATTATGTGCAGTTTGCACGAATATAGCAAGCATTTGAACATAATCTGTCTTCACATGCACGCACGCACGCACACACGCACGCACACACACACAGTATAACCTCCTTTCCTGTCTTGGGTCAATAGACTGGCACCAAGCTGTGAGGTTAGCCATGAATGAGGGGCCAAATGAGTGTCTGTGCCCTCCGTGATTAAACGCCTCACTACCGCTGCTCCCACCAGGCTGAGGCAGGTCGTGACGGTTATGGAAATGGAACTTTCACTTTGTAGGATTGTTCACACCAAGCCACTTGTAAAATTATTGGACCCAGACTGTGTGTGTGTGTGTGTAAGGATGGGGATGTGGGGTGCAAAGTGTAACAATCAAACTGCCTCCAGTTTGCAATACAAGAATGTGGACCAATTTTCTGTTTGTTTCATCCAATCACGGGCCTTGAGGTGACATCCAGACATGATGGTTGTGTGACACTGAGACAAAGTGGTAACAAGGGATGCATTTGGGATAGCATTTTATGGCGTTTGTGATCACCATCTTCACATGTGTTTTCTGGCTGCTCCAGACCTTCAGAAAATACGTCTTTCTGCACTCAAACTACAGACACACACACACACGCACGCACGCACGCACAGACACACACTTAGACACACACACACACACATGGAACTACAAATGCTTAAACACCATGGCGTTCACCCTGCATGTGTCTTTGCTTGCGTACTTGTGTGTGTGTGTGTGTGTGTGTGCACGTGTGCGTCTGTGTGTGTATGAGGAAAATTAGAGGACAGCCAATATCAACACTCTAGGAGGCCAGATATCCGCTGGTCTAGAAACAGACAAAAAGAGCAGAAATGTTATTTAATTAATTTAATAACCTCTGTCGTTAATATAAAAGAGACGCTTCTAGCTTTGTACTTCAAACTAAAAGGTTTAGTAATATATTTGACAGTTCTCGTGGTGACAACATCTAACATAATATATCTTTCATAGAACATTTACTGTCACTGACAAGTTTACTGTAATATCATCTTTCAATAAATACTTTTAATGTCATAATAGCCTAAATAATGAGTTATGTCTGCTGTGAACCCACATTTTACTGTTCATTGAGCTCCACTTTCCCTAGTTTGAGAGGAAATACAATATCATAAATACGATATCATATATATCATCATCATCATCATCGTCATCATGATACCTGCAATATTTATTGCTCACTTCATTTGAAGTTTATGGACGTTGCAATCAGTTTATTCTCCTCTTTCTAGTTCCAGGGTACAGTTGACTAAAAGTACAGAATAAACACGGAGACAAATGTATGCCTCGCTGAATGAATGGCTTTTAAATAATTTAGCAGCAAACAGCAACTATCTATATATCCTTGTCCCTTCTGTCACTCTCTCTCACCTCTCTTGCATTAATAATTAAATGCAGGTGGGGAGGGGTCGCATGGTAGAACACAGCGCATTCCTTAGTTTGTGTGCAGGGGTCTGCCCTTTCCTGTTAGTGATCCAGTGTAAAAGCACACTTCAGGTTATGTGTGCGTGTTAACGGTACAGTGTAACTTCTGCACCCTAAATTGTGTTTTTTGAGCTGTACACTAAACAATAAGACTGTGATGATACTGTACACAAATGCTGGTGTGATTTTGAACGTCATATCCGTTCAAAATCACACTGGACTTGGATGTTTTCCAGTAGTCTTACTTACCGCCTGTGCAACATCAAATTAATATCTTCTGAGATATCAAATATCAAATCTCACCATCAAATTCTAATCTTAAAAATGCTGAAGCTACGGTTTAGCATTATTCAAAATTGTGTAGTGGTTGGAGTCAGGCTCAGAGCTGGGGTGCAGGTACAATTTAATTAAAGGTGTATTCAGGATCAGAGCTGGGGTGCAGTTACACTTGAATTAAAGGTGTAGTCAGGCTCAGAGCTGGGGTGCAGTTACACTTGAATTAAAGGTGTAGTCAGGCTCAGAACTGGGGTGCAGTTACACTAGAGTTAAAGGTGTAGTCAGGCTCAGAACTGGGGTGCAGTTACACTTGAATTAAAGGTGTAGTCAGGCTCAGAACTGGGGTGCAGTTACACTAGAAGGAGTCCCCCCATTAGCTTAATTAATGGAATCATAACGTTTCCATAGGGCTGTAAACCAATCAGCAACCTTGTTTCCTCTCATCATATTCATCATATCTGACTGGCAGACAGCAACACATGTTCGTTCTACTTGTGGTCCATTGTGCACGTATACTGTATACATTAACGCTTGTACTGTGTGAGTGTGTGTGTGTGTGAGAGAGAGAGAGAGAGAGAGAGAGAGCGAGAGAGAGAGAGAGAGAGAGAGAACTACTAATTAGAGGGTGATGAGTGTGTGTGATTAATGGGACTTGTGTCTATGTGTACATGGGATGTGCGTGTGTGTTTTAACAGGACAAGGTCAGGTTGCCAGATTGTAGTAGTGAGATAGGAAGAATGGGAATAATTCCGTAGAGAGAGAGAGAGAGAGAGAGAGAGAGAGAGAGAGAGAGAGAGTGTATATATCGCCCTGCTGAACATCTGCGCTTCAGATAACAGAACACACAACAGCACACACAGATTAGAGCAACATTGTGCTTTTAAACTGTGAATTATTTAATCAGCGTGTGTATATCCATCTATGGCTCTTCCTTAATGGCCAAAAAGCACATGCCACTTGCCTTGATGGAATGTGAACGGTGTGGTTGTAAAAATGTTTTTCCTTTGGTATTGAGCCACAGTTTGGCTTTATTGGCTAAGACAAGCAGGTTTAACACAGCAGGCAGCCTTTAGTTTGAAAATAGCTGGATTTACATGGACACTTTTTTTGTCTTTCCGAATGGAATCTTTATGATTGACAGTTTCGGGTTTCCTGTTTACATGGGATGTCACCTAATCGGGTCTGGTGTTTACCTGCATCATTACAACTTATCGGAATGGATGTTAAACATGTACACATTCTCTAGCTCATAATGTAACGTTTCCCGCGAGCAAATGGTCAAAACGGATAGCTTCTAGTTGTAGGTACGTCGGAGAATGAAACGGCTCCAGATGAAGTCACCGTACTAGCTCCCATTCACTTATTTGCACACGTCGCAGGTAAATTGTCCAGTTTTTACAGTGGCTGTGCAGAATAGTTTACTGGCATCACACAAAAGGTAAGCATATTAGAATGCAACCAGGATGTAATTGTGTTTAACCATTTAGAATTTCGATCGGGTTGGCCTTTTCTCTTCCGATCGTGGTGTTTATAAGGAGCATTTTCTTTCGGGTTGGGCTTTTAACCCGATTCCAATATATGGAATAATAGGGCCCATGGAAACGCAGCTACTGCTGTCATGTTACAGGTGTTTCTGTGGTTATTATTTACCGGTACAGCTGGTACCGGTACTGTTCTCTGTGTGTGCTGAAAAACGAACCTGTACTTCTACACAGCTCTGGAACATACTGTAAACAAAGTGGCGAACACCGCTTACAACAACAATGCCCTAGGCTTGCAATTTGTTTCAATATGTGGGGGGCGAAGCTCCTGAGAGAGTTTGATTACATTTGAGCTCAAAGTTAGCAAGCGTTCTCGATAATGAATCAACTCTCTATGTAACGGAGACTATACCTGTTATATAATTATAGTTATACAATTAAATTCTAGTCATAACATTTAAAAGTTTCAGTTATATTTCAGTGTAGGCTTTGTGTAGCCTATGATTTCAATTAATTACATTTTACATGTCTCAATTGTATATTGATTATTTATCTACAACCAGGAGCTAATACTTGCGCTGAAATTGCATGCCCATATAGTTAAAAATAAACCGGTGGTGGTAACTCTGTAGTCTTGCCGTCTTGCCGTACAGTCAATGATCGAAATCTTCATCCTTGGAGGCCAAAGGCTTTCTAACACATCGAAAATTGAAGAGAAAGGCCATTGACCAAGCTGCAATTTTTGACAAGTTGGGAATGAGAACGTGTTGTTGTAAAGGTATCCTTTATTTCTAGTACACACATTTAAAAATCATTTGAATGTGGTGTATGCATGCCTAAATAATGGGAATCAGAGGTTTGAGATTGGGCGAAAAACACGTCCCCATGCAATGCGTTATGGGGACCTGACATTTATCTTCGTTACCCTTGCTGGTAGTACATTTGATTTGACACGCATATTGTACTCATCTCTACCCTTCCTCTTTAAAGATCTCTGGGGGCCACATTACAGAATCAAGGAGTGTCTTTAAAATACCCAGAGCCCCCGAGAAATGATGCAACTGCACAACTGACTGCATTTGACTCAACGTGCAGTCGTGTACTGTAATTTGTCGAATTGAACTCTGCTTGGCCTGGTTATAGCATAGTACAGCACAGATGTTTCTTACGCTCATTGTGATGACATCCATGCCAGCAGAGACACAAGTCTTTGCTGGTAGTGTGTGTTGACAGGCCTGTCTGGGAGCTGTAAAGGTTAATCTGCTGGTATAAACTCTAAATGGATTGAGGCATTGCTCTTAGGAGATATATAGAGAAGTGATATTAGAGATGACAGCAACAACCACTCTGCTTCTCGCTGGGTTCTTCTCTGTTCTCATTGCTCTTTCCTTCTGTTTGTTTTGTCTCTCTTCTGATCCGGCCCGCTTTGCTCAGTAGTGAGATGCCTCGCCTTGACATACGTATATATTGCGTGATTCACGGTGTGCGATTAACCAGAAACAAGCATGTGAACAATTTGAAACCATTCGGGATTAAGAAAGAGAAACATATGTTCAGACATTGGAGTTTACGTAACAATTAACGTCAGGACACAGATTACCAGTAGAGAGGTGGATCAGCCTTGTGGAAAAGTATGTATTGGTGGAACAATGGAAGGCAATGTAGCTTGAAAAGGTTTATGGTCACATCAGCATGTAAAGTTATATTCTGCTATGGAACCCCGGACACCTGGGTACTATGGATAGTACCTATATTTTCTCATTTATTATCCCTGGTGATCCTTGAACCAAGGTTTAAAGTTTGAATTTCCACTGTAAATTAAAGTTAGGATAAAATACGCTCCCTATCTGCTGTAGAAAGGAATGATTAAAAAGTGAATTGAGGGTGGGGGGGCTTTGGATTATTAATGTTTATTTATTGGCAGTGAAGTGGCGTCTCGCTGAAATGAATGCAGAGTGAATCAATAAATGTTGAGGTGTCTGATTTCCTGAGATTTATGCTAATCAGCCTGCAGTTTAATATTCATCCTGCTGATACTGTCTTCTCAATGTCACCGTGCATGCTCACGTGCACACACATGCGTACACACACATACCTCTTTTGCTGTATGTCTGTCCACATGTCTGTGGTCCAGTGTCATCCATGCTTGATTTACAACTGACTCTACTATATACGTTTTGTTGGGACGGGACTATTGACACCTTCTTTGTGATTGGTTTGGCTGAGCTTGTGTACATTGGTCAAACTGTGTGGGACAAAGCAAAAACACTTTGCTTTTAAAAACAGTTGTCCTCAGTATACACCACATTCCAAATGATTGTGCAAATTGGGATTAAGTGTCATAAACATGAAATATTTAGTTTTTCAATCAAACTCATGGATGGTATTGTGTCTCCAAGCTCTTTGGATAACTGAAATCAATCTCAGACATCTGTGATAATGAACCCAGTAAAAGAGATACGAGAGTTTTAGAACTAGTTCTTTTTAAAGGGGCAGAGCCCACTGCCAGCATCTGATGCGCGTCTGACACGCCTCAACGCCAAGGTTTAGAAGGCGGTTCTATTTTTTGGGCGTCAAGACATAAACATGCAATGAATTTTTGCAGGTTTCTGAGCTCCTCCATTAATTTGAGTTCGAATGGCGAAATGAATTAAACTGAAGATCAGGATGTATCACCAGGCTGATTCAGGCCATGCTCAAAGCAAAAACGGCCTATTAAACAAATGTCCCTATTTATATTTATTTAGCATTTGTTATTTATTGCATGGTGCCGTGACCATAGTACGCAGCTGTAACTGACGTTTGACATTCGGGACACTGAGACCCTCACATGAACAGGCAGGTCCGCCACCCTATATGCACATATATGTAACCAGCAATGGCATTACATGTTACGGATTAAAACAAGTGCGGTTAACAGATTTTAGAGATCTTCTGTCTGAAGGCAGTAATAGAAATGTGTGCACCAAGCTTGAGGTTTACCTGGAGCTCATTCCATTATCATATTGCATTTTATGGCTTTTATCTTTAATGTATATTTGAGTACATCTTGTATCCCATTCGTTGTGTATAAATACACACTTTCTCTCATACACCTGTGGAGTGTCACCTGCATGTGACATCATCACACCTTCAGGTGGCAATAGTAATGGCAGGTGAGAACGCTGTCGCTCAAACACACCTGACAAGGTGGCAGCGTAGAAAGAGCAAGGTGTGATTTAGCGACATTAGCACTCAGCTTGGCGCATTAATACAGTACTGTGTGTGTGTGTGTGTAGGCGCACATTGGTGCACGTTTAAGGAAGAAAGAGGATGTTCAAGCTTTTGAGAAGGCAGATTGCCAGATGTGTGTGTGTGAGAGAGAGAGAGAGAGAGAGAGAGAGAGAGAGAGAGAGAGAGAGAGAGATTGTGTGATTGTGCCGCTAGACAGCTTGTTAGCATGCCAACCATGTTGTCATCTGAGCCAAAACAGTTCAAGCTTTTGTTTGGAGAACATCTGCTTTCTGCAAAAACCTGTGTGCCGAATATACAGTGTGTCTCTGTTAATCTCCTTCTTAGTGTTGACGGCAATGCACTTTATTTTATTAAAATCCACACAGCTAACCCCATAATGATTCACAATGATATTAATCACTTTTGCTTTTAATCACTGCATTGTACATGTGGTAATAGAGCGGTAAAGGGGGTTCTTGGAAGTGATTATGGCTTCCGATATGATTCAGTAGAATTCAACGAGGCGCAGCCAGGTACAGTCGACAAGAAAATAAGTCTTTGAAGAAACATAAACAGAACCGACACATTAAAAAAAAAAGAAAACTCGAAACACTAATTAGCATTAGCACGCACTAGCAAACACCAGAATGCCCGTCCTTTTGTCTCTGGGAAATGTAGATATAGCTCAGTAAACACTGCGGTAGTCCTCTGTGTTTGTGTGTGTTCATTCATTTGCGTGCTGTGAGCACGGGTTGCTGACTACAGTAAAGTACAAGTGGCACACCATTCTTCACACTGACCCCCAACCACCCAGAACACACACACACACACACACACACACACACACACAACCACTTCTGTGTAAGCAGCAACTGTCCCTGTAATGAAGTTTAATGAGAGTAATGCTAGGCCAAAACAGAGAGGAGGCTGCATCTGTCCAATCCTCGGGAGGAAATAATAAGGCTTACCGGCCCGGGAGCTCACGATGCTATTCTGCTGTATTGTGGCGAAGCTCGCCTGTTTGGAATCCCATGCCCCAGATGTTTGCATCAGCAGGAGCCGTATTGTCTTCCAACTGGTTAATTGACGGCTATGCATCAGCAGTGCTATAGTCACAAATGTGTGCTAGTATTAGCAATATGTGAATGTGAGCATTTGTGCGGTTTTAACTACTGTTTTCCAAATACCAGCCATTACATTGTAATCACTGTGCTGCCCTGTATTGAGTGGCCTGCTGCTATTAAAGGTATGGTCAGTAATTATGGAGAAAGCTTGCTGACATTTGAACTCGAGCAAAACAAAAACACCTCTGCCTTCAATGCCATATAGGATGCTCCCTCACATTGAACACACAATTCCATGGCTACGACAGTGTTGTGTGGTGCGGTCTGCACCACTTTGTCTGTGTTTCTATCTATTAGAGCTGTAGCTGTGTAGAAACACCGGATTATTTGTTTTAGCGTGCAGACACACAGACCCACACGTGCGCACACACACACACAAACACAAACACACATACAAGTTACCGGCAGCTAGCGGACGATTTAAGCAATTACACACGAGAGGGATTATTGCTATTATAGCGTTATTGCTTTTATGCAACAGTTCAACACACGAATATTATTTGTTAATAATAGTAATACGCGGCAACAGGAAATGATTTATTTGGATCTGTCAACACAAATAGTACTTCTATCAACAGTCCCTCTGGTTCTGTGTTGGCAACTACGTGACTGGACTGTTACCAAGCAACAAATAAACATCACGCTAGCTTGTTACATACACCTTTACGTTACCGCAGTTCAGCTATTTTGTATCCAATACATCCATGTTTGTCTATATTTGCCTGTTTTCTTTTATCAGTGAAGTAAAATCTGTTGAGTCCCTTGAACAGCTTATCGGAAGTTTGTTTAGTAACTGTTATTAGAACACCATTGGTAAAGTGGATTGATACATGCATTGTTAAAATTCCCATTGCGTTAGACAATATAGAAATATTGACATGAAATGCCTCTATTTATTTCAAATAAGTGATTTGTTAAAAGCTGTCTAGCTCACTTGCGCATTCCAATTGTATTGATTTACAAAGATTTACAAATTTTTTCCAGTCAATCACCATTGTGTTCAAGACTAGATAAAGTGATTCCAGTATGTTTTATAGTATAACAATAATATAATAAATAATCACGATAATTTCATCTATTGGAATTATTTTGGCGAGTATAATCGTGACATTAATTTTTCAAATCATCCCATGTTTACCTGGAACACACTGTACGGAACAGGTAAGTATACTGGATCTGAACAGTGGCTGTGTTTGCACAGGTACAGTGCTTCAGTAAATCACAATGTAGGTCATCATTTGTATTCCTGCCTGTAATGCTAGGCCATGAGCATGCTATACGTATGGCGTGTGTGGGTGTGATTGAGCCAGTCCCTAAACATGATGGAGGTACAGTATGGAGCCTAGTAGATGGGTTGATTAATGAACGAGGCTTCTGAAAGAGAGAGAAGGAGAGCAATTGTTGTTATGAAAGATAGCTATAGATAGCGAAATATAATGTAAAAAAAGCCCTGTATTTCATTCCATATTCAACACACAAATTCTCCCTAAATGGAAAATGGGAGCATGGTTTTAGTCAACATTCAGTCATTATGTCATTATGGTAGAAACCGCACCAAAGATTGCAGTGATTATCTGGATATATAAACAATCTTTGAAGCATCTACAGTTTTGTACAGTCGATTGTTATGTTTTGAAATGTAATGTCTCTCAGCCAGCAACCACTAGGCATAATTTTAAGCAACGCTCCCGAAAATCTAACATACCATAAGACATTGGACAGTTCAAAGTGTCTCCAGGCAGTCTGGTGTCCCAAAGACATCCGTTCAAATTACATCTACAACACAGCACTCACTTTTATTTTACATCTGACCCCTTGACAGACGTGACCTTATATGCAAAATGAACTACTTCTCTTGTTCTGTAATTTCCCCTCTAAAATTCTAATGTTCGACCTTAGGTTCTTACATTTGAATGTCTTTGCCGTGTGCTCTTTATGGGGGCATAGTTTGAGGTATAATGACACATCGGGGAGGGAGGATACAATAAGGAGAAGTGAGAATTAAATGAAGAGGTAAAGAGCTGAATTGAGTCACAACGTACAGCATACCGCCTATATTCATCTGCAGTCCTAAATATCTTCACTTGTCCTTAAGAAAGTGAGACACACACATGTTAACAAAACGACTTTGTTTTAAAACTATATCTAACATTGGTTCTGCACAATGCATAATGGTGTAGACTAATGAGAATTGAGCAAATGAATTAATGGAAATATAATTCATACTGTTTGTGCTCATAAGAAATACGAAAAGTTCTATATCATTATTATATGCAATACGTGTGCCAACCATTTTGTTATTGAAAGTACCACTGCATTTAAAATAACGTACATTTCAAGGGGAAACAATTGTGTTGAAGAAAATAATTTTAACGGACATGCCTTGCCTTGCGCCAAGGGACTGAAGTTAGCCGACGTTAAAATACTTTCATTTGTTATATCAAACACACAATGAATTTACATCCCATGTCCCAAATGCACAGACTCACCTTGAAAATTAGGCTTAAATCCCTCTACATAAATCACCTTGATGGTGGAAGTTGCTATTAGCACAACTATACTTTAAATAATATCATATGCAGTCTGACAAGCTGCAGTAACAAAGCAACCCCCCCCCACACACACACACACAGATTGTGCACACCATACATGTCACATCAGCAGACAGAGAAGAGCTTGTGTGGTAGATGGCTTGTAGACATGGAACACCATCAAAATGAAGCGCGTTAAGAGGAGAGACACGGTGACAGATGAGAACATGCGATGACGCCGTCAACAGAGAGTAATGGGAGATGTTGGTTCACACATCTTCATAAAGAACACATTGGCTGACCTGACATGTCATTGTAAGGGTGATGAAGACACCACACACACACACACACACAAACACACACACACACACACACACACACACACACACACACACCTCAGCGGTGCGATTGTTCAGTTGATCATAGCACAAACACATTTATAGTCAAAAGGCAAAATCCAATCCAAAATGGCGTGTGAATGCCTGTCCGTATTTCACAGGGTGTTCATCTATGTGGGTGTGTGTTGTAATTTACGTGCCTTTGGGTGTATGGGTGTATTTAGAGACAGTGATACAAATACCTGCTTGTCAGACTTAATTAAGTATGAGCCTGTGTGGCTTTGGTACCAATCGATGGCAATAACAGAGAGAATGACCGACGACTGATGGAAGAGACACAAGATACAGAGAGAACTCGTGAGGGAAGGGGGGGGGGATTCAGGAGAAAGGCAAGAGTCAAAGGCAAGAAAAAATAACATTTTAACAGATAACAGGTAAAAAAAAAAAAATTAAATAAATAAATAAATAAGAAAGGGAAGTAACAGAACAACAGCGGCAGCTGTGAATATGGTACCAATCAAAATGCATTCCATAATAAACAATTCAGTATAGACACCACACTGTTGTATATCTATCAGATTGCAATTACATGGTCGGTCGATGTTGGCTGAATGCCGGTTGAATGTTTATGCTTCCTGTATGAACAATTGTTTATTGTGTTCCTCTGATGTTCCTCGAGGGATCTTCGAGCGCCAACGAGTCAACGTTTTGTTCCATATGATGTGTATATTATGGTATGCATACTGTAATGTAGTATGCTCATGCTGAAGTGAATCATTGGCAAACTTGCATTAAAATAAAATATACAGCTGTATATATATGTATTTGGATATTTTTAAATTATATCTATTTGCACACGTGGCATTTAAATTTAGCATTCTACATGTCAAATGGGCATGTTCAGGTGGATTTTATGGAAGTCCATAAAGGACTAAATTAAAATGAAAATGCAATCCCAAATAGCATTTTAATTGTCAAACAATTCCACGCTTTAGAGTGGACTTAATTCAAATTTATCAGCTTTGTATATCACAACAAAAATAATATGTAAATCAACACAGGCCGGTAGCCGACAAACACGGGTAGCGTACAGCTGGCCAAGGTAATCAAGGCAACAAGGAAGTGACGTCATAACCGAAGACCCGCCTTGATGAGAGGCCTGACAGATTTCATTTTCAAGTTGAGTTTAGTCCTTAAAAGCGCGCGGTGACTTGAAAATGTATTTGCATTTGAAGGGAGGCGCTGTTTAGCTTATAGCATTTGAATATGGCCCTCTGCAAAGCGCATTTGTCTTTGAAAATTAAATTGTTATTTATGATTGCATTTAAGTTTTAATTGTGTCCACTAAAATGCAGGGTATATTTTGAAAATTAAAATGCAATTTTGGGATTGCATTTTCATTTGAATTAAGTACACTCTAAAGCGTGGAATTGTTTGACAAATAAAATGCTATTTGGGATTGCATTTTCATTTGAATTTAGTCCTCTATGGACTTCCATAGGATTTAAGCCCACTTTTGAAATGATTGCTGCGGTTGGAAACAATTGGCAAATCAGATCCCGGTTGGAGTTGTTCATTACAAACCGGTAGGGAGCCCCAGGAGGGAATAGAGTCAAGAAGCAAACTCATTTCATCCCAACCTTTGAATGGCAACTATCCAAGCAATTTTGTATCCCTACTTATATATTATTTACTTTATATGATGTTTATTACTTTGAGATGTTACTATTTGACTTTTCCGCTAGGATAAATACAACTCGGCAAACACACACGTAGAAATTAAATGTCTTTTTACAGCATATTTGACAAGTAGACAATAAACAAATGCATATGGATTGGCATTAAGATACTGTAATCCGGCTTCAGATGTGTTAACAATTCTGCTTGTACAACCTTTTGAGAAAACAGCCTTTTAACCATCTGAAGGACCAATGGCATTTTGCCTTAGTGGAAATCAATGGGCTCCAATTACATGGTCGATGTTGTGAATGCACGTTACTGCAAGATGTGGCGTTATTGATGCTCTCTCTTCATGTTTGATTATAAAAAGGTAGAAGTGAATGCACTTGAGACACACGCACACACACGCACGCACACGCGCACACGCACACACACACGCACACACAATTAGAAATGTCACCCACTGTGATTATATTACAGACGTGCTTCTGTTTGTGTCCCTTTACATGACATGGTAAATATACGGTGTGCGCATGCTAGCATTCATTAGCACGTTCATGTGTTGCAGTCCAACGAGCCCTGCGTTGGTAACGTCCTATTAGGAGCCTGCACCGATCCATACAGTACTTACCGCCTCAGCTGCTCACAACAGCCACTCCATGATGGATATTTATTGCTGTGTGTGTGTGTGTGTGGCTGCGTGTCACAGACAGGTCACGGCTGTAGCACAGGTCGTTAGAGTGCCACCATTAGACCACACACACATGCACACACACACACACACACGGCCTATAGTGCCATCTAAAAGTAGGCCACTAACTAAGATATATAGTAATTATTGACAGATTTATACTTATAGCACAGGTTGTATTTATGTTCATGTATATTTTCAGACATTTACATTTTTGGATTAAAACAAGTTTGGGATTAAATTATTTGGAGGACCCCCTGCAGTACTGCTGATGGCCCCGGTCCCCCTGTTGAAGACCTCTGCTTTAGAGTACTGGCCATACCCGCAATGGGTGAAGATGGCATGGATTATAATGGAAATTAGTGTGGGCTCAAGCGGAAACCTCCGTTGCTGAAAAATGAATTAGTTAAATGAGAAATTTACAAAGTGCAAAAATCTGCTGTTCCTCAAATGGCCACTTGAGGCTGACTGCAAACTAGACTAGTAAAACAATGTTTTTCTCATTCGCTACAATAGTTTCCCTGTTCGTGAAAACTGTACGGGGGAGATTTTTTATAAATCATCACTTGAAAGTATATTAAGCCACACATTTAAGACACGTTATTATGGACAGGTGGGAGATACAGGCAAAGTCAGGTATTGCAAAGATGGTGAAACCAGAACCAGCCAGCGCAGCTTGAGCTTCAAACCTGTTCTACAGAAAACCTGTGGGTGACGTCACAGAGGGTTTGTCCAAATATTTATACAGTCTGGCGGGGCTCTCACAACATCCCCGCTAATGCACCCAAAACATGGCAGATTCGCTAGTAATCCACTTCTCTGTTTAGTGCTGAGCAGGCACCACGCAGTCCATTGATTTATTTGTGGGGATAAACGATCGTTGCCGTTAGAAAGAGATGTGGAAAATTAGGCTTGGGTCAAAATTGGCCACAATTACCCCTTAAATGTGTGTGTGGTGTATAATAGCGTCGTCTTTGACAAAGAAGGCCTGTCCACTCTGTGACACAAGGCCATTCACACTGTCCATTCTCACACACACACACACACACACACACACACACACACACAAACACACACACACACACACACACACACACACACATATATACACCCTCACCCAATTCCATTTCCTGTTTTTTTTTTTTTTTCCGTGAATGAAATCCTCCTTCAGCTTGTGACTCTGTGGCCCAGTTTCTCATACATAGATTTAAGCCTAGTCTTAAAAAAATCTTTCAATGGAGATCTTCATTGAATTTTTATTTTAGTCTTGGACTAGACATAATCCATGTCTGTAAAATCGGCCATAGATGACGTCATGCTAGAGCACTAGCATCTCAGACCGAAACAAATGCTTTGTGGGATGCACGTACACACACACGCAGACACACACACACACACACACACACACACACACATGCACACAAATGTTCCCAAACAATCTTTTTGTGTCGTTAATGGTGGGAGTTGGTTAACCTTATGTAAATAATCATAAAAAGGTTTAATATACAACCTGGTATAGATAATATTAACTGAATAAAATTCAACAAGTAAAATTCAGAAGTCATTTGTTAAAAACAAGCAATAATAGTACTAGCTAGAAATCCAGATGAATTAGCACAAAACTACAAACATTGTCTCAAGCATGACGAAAATTACGCAATAACGGCTGTGTGTATGCACACAGCCTGTTGAGGTATGTCGAGGCAGCACAATTCGATAGGTAGCATAAATGGTCAGAATATTGGCTATCAGCTGACATGCACCGGGTTACATTCTGGTTACATGCGCCGTCGCAACTTATCGGAAATTGATGCGCACACATTATCTAGCTTATAATGCAACGTGTCCCGCTAGCAAATAGTCAAACCGGCTAGCTTCTAGTTGTAGGTACGTCGGAGAATGAGGCTAAGTGTGTGACTGGTGGAGAAACGTACGGCTCCAGATGAAGTCACCGAACGTCGCAGTTGTTTTGTCTAGACCTTGTACCGTCCTTATAATGAATCCATGCTCTGTACAGTGGCTGTGCATCACACATAAAACGTAAGATGGGACACGCGCATTAGAACACGACCGAGAAGTAATTGGGTTAAACCGTTTACATGGTGGAATTCTTCCTTCAATCGGGACATGGAACAGGTTAGCCTAACTTTCTGCTTCGAAATTATATTTCAATCGGGTTGACCGTTTCTCTTCCGATGGTGGTGTTTACATGAAGCGTTTTTCCTCTTCTGCTCTAATGTATGTTCCAGCAGCAGATTGTGGCTTCAGCTGTCCCAGCAGCAGATTGTGGCTTCCCAGGTTTCTGTCAAGAGTCGCGAACCATTGCAGCTGCCCGTTGTGCATCCATTTATCCATCTAAAAAGGATGCACCCCTTTTCACTATTTCATGCATTCAATATGGGGTTATTAATTATTAAAATGATTCAGGATCAATTGTACTCACTATTTCTCGCTAATTGAGGTACAATAACAATTTAAATTGAATGATTCACCAGATTATACGTGAAATCCATTAACATTTGCAGCTTGGTTGTTATATTCTGGATGTCTAGGTGAGACAGTCATGGGGGAAAAAGCACAAAATTGTACATATACAGTGGAGCTATCCACGAAAGATCAAGTTGGTCTACCAGGGACAATGGTGAACAAACCTGGTCCAGCAAGTAAAACTCCTAGCCACTTCTTTGTGACAACCATGCAGTACCAAAGCTGTCCATTTGGGGATGGGATATAATTAGGGAAATAATCTTAGTACCTGGGCGGAGCAATACTTGTGCAGTGCACCTGCTCAGGTACGAAATGCTCTCTGTGCTCTCTGTTTCATTTTGAACTGCATTTTTATACAGTGCTTTTTTAATTTAAATGCTGTACAGTATTGCCTTACATTCAACCATTTACACACACACACACACACACACACACACATACATACACACACACACACACACACACACACACACTGACGGTGATGTTAGCCACCTAACCAGGAGCAGTCAGGGTTAGGTGTCTTGCTCAGGGACACCTCAACACTTGGAGTGGAGTTAGCGGAGTTAGCATAGTTCGACAGGTCATCCAGAAGTCAAACCCCGCTAAATTCCACACCAGGTGTTGAGGTGTCCCTGAGCAAGACACTAGGCTCTGGCCACTGCCCACCATCGCCCGCTTTTAGGGGATCACTATCCTCTAAAGCAGTGGTCCTCTAACTGGGGGTCGCGAGACCCAGACGAAGGGAGTCACAAGATGATTTTTAGAAATTAAATAACAATTTAAATGATTTTAATGGCATAGTTTAGCCATAATTGTTAGTAGTAATAGTAGTACAGTTTATATATTACTTTGATGTATGACTATCCTGTATTACTATATAATACTATAAAATAATAATATGGCTGTTATTCTTCTAGCATCTATGGGCATACTAGGGGTTGTGAGTCTCTGGCACTGTTATTTTGGGGGGTCGTGAGCTGAAAAGTTTGAGAACCCCTGTTCTAAAGCCCCAGACATACAAGCGACTGACGGGTAGTAATGACAAGAGACAACAGAACGTCAATGAGATTCAGCGACTTGAAGCGATGACATGCTGGCAATGTGAAGTGGGCCGGTACCGAGTTAATTAGCTTGAGGCGACGTGATTGAGGCAACTACTGTACCAATAGGATCTAAGGATATTGCTGAAACATATCTGGTGGAAAATACACAAAAGGGATACCTAGGCAACCACAGGCCGCAATGTAAACAAGCAACCGACTTTCAGATAAAAAGCGACGGGTGATTAACAAACCATGTCATCATTTACTTTAATATAAAATATTTAATATAAAAACGTGAAGCATTCTTTCACGGCAGGTTTAGCGGTTTTGGTGTAATGTTTAGTGAGACGTTTCGTTAACACTCCTGCAGACATAGTGAAAGATGACGCCATCGCTGTTTAGATTGTACCCCACTCCCCTTGGCTCTCGATTTAATTAATTCTCCATCAAGAATGTTTGATTTTTAACTGAAACTTTAATCTCAACCCTAAGAAGTAATGATTTCCGGGCGTTATGTCTCTATTTAGGGCTTTGTCGAAGTGTCACCGCACCGGGTTGTCTTGTTTATACGTTTGAAGCTGGCAGGCCTTGCCATAGGGCACCTTGGTGAATCTGCTGCAGCTCTCATGTTGGTTCCCACCAATGGTGATCATATGTTATGGTAGTATGACTTAAGTAAGATGTAGTCCTAAAATGGTGCTCTCTCTTTCGCTCTCTCTCTCTCTCTCTCTCTCTTTGTCTCTCTCTCTCTCTCTCTCTCTCTCTCTCTCTCTCTCTCACTGAGAAAGACTGTGGACATAATAAATA
>JAODLL010058823.1:4591-18211 GCA_026546735.1 Forbesichthys agassizii | reverse complement strand
CACTGAGTAACACGGACCTAAACACACTGAGTAACACGGACCTAAACACACTGAGTAACATGAACCTAAACTCACTGAGTAACACGGAATTAAACACACTGAGTAACACGGACCTAAACACACTGAGTAACACGGAATTAAACACACTGAGTAACACGGACCTAAACACACTGAGTAACACCGACTTAAACACACTGAGTAACACGGACCTAAACACACTGAGTAACACGGACCTAAACACACTGAGTAACATGAACCTAAACTCACTGAGTAACACGGAATTAAACACACTGAGTAACACCGACCTAAACACACTGAGTAACACGGACCTAAACACACTGAGTAACACGGACCTAAACCCAAACACGGGACTACAGAATGGTAAATAAACTAGCAAAAGACAGGGTTTGAATATAAACAAAAAACAGGAAACCATTAATCATATCAAAACACAAAGCAACAAGGGCCACACACCAATGACTGGAACAATCATGGAACAAAAATAAAACAGACAATGTGAATAACCAGGTGCTGTTTTACAGCTCTGGGCAGTTACGAAGAAAGCCAATCCAAAGCCAAACATCTCAGAGAAAACAAATGCACTTGATGGTGGTAGATTGTCTGCAGAAATGGTAGTTTGGAACTGGCATAAGTCATAACTGTGAAGCAGGCATGAAATGTTAGGCCACCGTTGGACACTTCAGCTGCTGAATGTGTGTGACTATGATTATGTATCTCAGAGACTCTATCAATGTTATCATGCTGACGCATGTAAGGTATCACTAGAAGCCTGTAAATTCAACAGATAGAAAATGTGGGAAACTCTAAACATTTCCCAGTGTGGATGAACGAATTAATGAATTAATTTCTTTACACACACCATCTGGATGACTTACACAACATATAGTGTACCACAGAACAACCAACCTATTTGTATACTTTGCCCTAAAGATCAGTAACTTGTGAAGCAGCTGCAAGCAAACACAAGCAGATGTACGCCAATGATTTCTAGATGAGCTCTCAATGGCTCTGTTTGTGTAGGTTTATAAACGGGTGCTCACGAAACAAGACTAGTTTGTATAGGAGTGAAAAATACTGCATACTCCTGACAGTAGGTGTTGTTTCACTATTTCTATTACTTTTACCTCTGAAGATGTCAAGCTAAATGTTGTTCTAAAGCTTCCCGTTACATGCGAGGTATTCAGGCATGCAGGTTGTCTAACCCACAAGACACAGTCCAGAGGTTCACCCACGGCGGAGACAGTTCTGTGGTGTGGTGTTGGGGTGCTTAGTGCGGGGGCGGGGGGCGTAGGCGCTGATGTTACAGAAGGAAAGCTCATTAAGGCTGCACTTGGTGGCATCAGCAGAAATCTCCGGGAGGCTCCGACAGTTGTAGAATGCACCGTTTGTTATTCATCAATTAAGCCATGATAGCTGAAGGAGTGTGTGTCTTCATTATCCATGAATGTCACAGCAGAGAGGGAACCCTTGCTCTCCCTCATGTCTGAGATGGTGAATCAGCATTAATTATGTTTTTTTTGTGTGCGTGTGATATAGCTCAAGTAGGGGATGACACCAAACCTCTGTAGCCAACGACAACATCATCCTAATTATTTCCGGGAAGTCCTATGCGTACTGCCCACTATGTGTTGGGGATGTCTGGTGTATTTATATGCGGAGTTGTCAGTTTGCTCTGGGCCAACCCCCCCCCCCCACACCAAGAATCAAGCATGATATGGGCTGGTGATGCAGATATTACACGCTGATATTTGCCCAGACTGGTGCGAATGTGTTTTTTTCACCTGGCCTCCACCTGGAGTTTTCGAACCAACTCCATTATTGTTGCTTCTACTCTACTCTTTCATCATGGTTTAGCGTGTGGTGCGATGGGCTTTCCAGCCCTTGTCTTGTTATTTCTGCGGCTCCCTGGACATTGAGGCCAGTCTAAATATTTGTGCAGGAAACATGCGAGAGGCCTCGCTGGCTTCTGAACGACAGGCCGGGTGGGCGTTGTAGGTTAGCCATGTGTCCTTCAGGTCCTCAGGTTTGGGCTGGGGAACATTCAGGTCAAGGATGCCTGTCGCTAGCTTACCTTTCTCTGTGCGTGTTTAAAAAAATAATCAGATACTTCTACACAGCCTTGGCTCCGTAAATAGCAGCACAAACAAAGTGTGCCACATCAGCAAAGATGCGATACTATACGCTTTGCTTCACAATGCCTTTCGACGTTTGGAGCGGCGCCGCGAAGGGATATTGTTTTGATTTGAGCTCGAAGTTAGCAAGCGTTCTCGAGAATGACCCTGCCTTTAATCGATAAACCCCTTGTTAGTTGTACAGTGGCAATCACTGCTTTAATGAACACGCCATGACAGATATGTGTGGAGCGCCAGGATTGATACAGTGGATCAGATTTAATGAATGCCACTTGTACGAGTTGGCAGGGTATCAGGCCAACGAGAGACGCAACAAACTGAGCGCTAGACTCATAACTATGTGCGAGATAAAGCAGTACATTGGACCTTGACAGAGAACAGGCCATCGCTACAGTGGGGATTACAGGCCAGGGTGCATTACTTTACACACACTGTGTGCAATATGAGCACCTCTCTCATTTGTGTACAGAATGTGTGTTGTACACTCTGGGGCAGGCATAGAGGGTAGAGTGGAGTGACAGGTGAATGAGAAGCAACTGGTTCGAACCCTGCTAACTGGCCAAATGCCGAGGTGTCCCTGAGCAAGACACCTACTGTAACCATAAGTTGTTGGATGGCACCTTGCATGGCTGACCCCACCATTGGTGTATGAATGTGAGGCGAACCTGTATAGCACTTTGAGTGGCTGGTAGGTTGGAAAAGCACTACCTAAATGCAATCCAGTTATTATTACCATAGAAGGTTGTAAGCAATGGTCTCCATCCCTGCGTTGGGCTCACCAATGGGGCTGTAAAAGCCAGCGCCTGCTGTTGGTGATGTGTGGCATTGTACTTGTAATGCCGTTTCAAACGTAAAAGACAAACTGACAAAGCAGTTTAAAAACCTGCAGAGGTTCAAAGATATTTGGTGAGTTTGACTAATTGTGTGTTAGCTTACAAATAGCTTGAAATAGCTGACTTTACCTTTAAATCACACTCCCTGTTTGTAATCAGTTTATGTTCTTTGTTTTTAAACAGCCATGCGTATGTGTGCGTGGGGGGCCAACAATGTGCTTGTTTTGGTCTGAGACGCCTCCTAATCATGAATTAACTGCTTAAAGAAACATTATCCCTGGTCAACTCAACGTTTTACATTCTGACTTTAAACTATTCTAACTGCATCAGTGGTGTGAAATCTGGTGATTGAAACATGTTGAGAAATGTATTGGTTTCATGTTAGCGAGGAGCGGGTGCTAGGCTACTACAGCAACATATGATGCGTCTTGTTTGTGAGCTATGCCTATAGCTCGTGAGACTATTTATCCAAGCTCCAGACTTGTCCAGTAAGGTGAAACATCTTGTAGTGTGTGACACCCTGTCGCCCATCAGTCATGTACTGTAGTCATGTACTAAAAAAAACTACTATATACAGTACATACTATATAAAAAAACGTCTAATCTACTACTACTAATCTACACGTTGAAATGTACGGGGGGTGAATTTTTATATAACTCATTAGTAAAAAAGTAAAATTTTAAGCCATACGTGTATCCCATAATAATGGCTAGGGGGTAGTAACAGGTGGAGTGAGGTACTGCAAAGATGGCGACGGCCAGAGCCAGAACAGCGCAGGTTTTTATTTTATATTTTCTCCCCTTAAAGATTTCAGTTTGTTTTTCAATTGAATTGTTCACATTATAGGTCACATTAAAGGTGTAAAAAGATCTGACATGATTTATCTTTGTCTCAATCTTTTACATCACACAAACACCTGGCATTTTTACAGGGGTGTGTAGACTTTTTATATCCACTGTACAGTCTATTGCACATAACACAGCTTTCACTCTCTTCAAGGCAATGCGTTTGGTACACCTGAGTCCGTTTTGCATTCCCTCCTCTCCACTCTCAGGTTTAGTGATCGTAACCTCTACCCATTCCCCAACAGTCAATAAAGCATTCTACTAGGTTTCTACTGGAAACTTACTATTTTCCATTTTCGAATTGATTGATTGTTTGATTGATCTCCCGCTTCGAGCCAAATCAGATTGACCATTATTAGATTTTTTTTGTTGGAGCCTCGGTAAAAGATGTCCGATTGTGTCCGGAACACACCGGAGTTCGCGGCCTATATTAAGTGTAACTGCACCCCAGCTCTGAACCTGACTCCACCCACTACAACATTTATAAATGCGTCAAGAAGCTCAATAAGGGAAGGAAAGGGGGGAGGTGTAAGGTGCTTAGAGGGCGACCCCCATTCACATTAACGTTAACATTTAAATTTGATGACATATCCGTGTACCGCTTACCATTTCAATTTTCTATTTAAAAATGTCAAATAGAAAATTGGAACATGTATTTCAATTTTCAAAAGTAAGATTTTATAGTCGCCTTTTATAGTGATAGAAGTTTAAAGACACACCGATCAATTCAAATGATAGCTGCACCTCAGCATAACTTTTTCACACTGATGCTTCAGAATGACAAAGAATCAATCCTACAATCTAACCAGTACTTTTAATTTAATGGACTATTTTAAATATTTGCAGTCATCGTTTGACAGACTTTTGCCTATTTCTAGTTTAACTTATTACAATACAGATACAATAAAATCAGCTGTTTTTGAACTATACATTTGTCTGTCTGCCTCAGTAGGATAAGGAATGTGTCATAATTGCAGCTATGTGTAACTATAATGTCTACATTGGTTAACAGCTAAATGATGAACCATGTATTGAAACCTGTTTTTAAAGATGGTTGTGAATGCTGAGCGTTGTTGCAGAGGTGTGCTGAATGGATGTCCTGAGCTTAGATTAGCAGGGAGCAGCTGCATAAGAACAGGGACATTAATTAAACAGCTGAGATCATATACCACCTGAGCAACTGTACTGGAGAGTCTACACTGAAATATTTAGGCTATACCTTCTGTACTGTGATAGCCTATATCAGGGGTGCCCAACCCTGGTCCTGGAGGGCCCCTATCCTGCATTTTTTAGATGCTGTCCTTGCTCCAACACACCTGATTCTAATGAATGGCTCGTTATCAGTCTCTGCAGAAGCCCATTGATTTGATTCAGGTGTGTTGGAGCAGGGAGACATCTAAAACAAGCCGGATAGGGGCCCTCCAGGACCGGAGTTGGGCACCCCTGCTCTACTGTGTAGTGTAGTTATGCTATTATACAACTACTGAGGTGTATTCTTCTTCTTCTTCATCTTATTATTATTATCACTTTGTTATAACAAGAAGTGTTACATGTTAAAGGAAAAATACACAAGAGCCTTAGCTATGCTACGGACATACAAATAGTTGTGTGATTACAATTAAACATCAGTGTAATTTTCTCCAAAGCTCAAATATGTATCTAATAGTATAACAATTGAAAGATTGATAACAACCATTTCACTTGGATCAGGTGTAAGCAGTGAGACATATAAAACATGCAAGGCATTGGGTCCCAAGGACAGGAGCTTAATACATATATTCCTTTATTTGTAAGAGACCATGTACAACTGAAACATAAATGTTTCACGCATTGCACCAGAGTTAGCCCAAGGCTAATTTTCATCTGCAGTTCCCTGACCGATAACAATACTAACACAGTAACCTAATATAACAATAAAACTAACAGAAACATAATAATCCCACTGGTTTATATTTTGTACAAACTAGAACTGCATTCCAAAATGTAAAGTGGAATTTTTACCCCCTCTAGTGGTACAAATAGAATACTGCAGCACATTTGCAATAGCCACTTGAAATACTGGAATGTGTGTATTGTCACAAAGGCCTACTGCAGCCAGCAACACTGTTGTAATACATTAGGACCTCTTGCTTTTAAGAGCTAATTCAGCAGTTATTACAAACACATGCTCGTCAAAATGTTCACTCATCAAAATGTTCCCAGTTCACTCATCGTGTTAAGGTGTTTTGAGTTTGTTTTTTTATATTTATTTTCTCTGAAATCCCCCCACTTCAGAGGATTTACATAGCAGGGATTACATCACTATTGTGCTTGGATACAATTCGAAAGCCCACACATGCATACACAGGCCTCATAGGTATCATTGTGATATGTGCTGCCCCATAGTGGATACATAAATGCACACTTCTCGTTTAAAAAGGCATTGTGCACGCAGCATTTCATCAGCATTATAAAATAGTAAAAAAAAAAAAAAAGTTCTTTTGTTTTGAAACTCACAAGCCCCTCCCACTAATGTGCTGAATGGCTGCCACTATATTCAGTACCCTTACCCCCATAAAAGCATTCCCATTACAGCCATGTAAACAGAGATCTGAATCCTCTGTGTTCTTGGGGTTATGTGGAAATTCCCAGACCTTAAGCAATTATTCTGTGAAAACAAAAGTTTTTTTTTCTATGTGGTCCAAATCAGTGTCAATTAATGCTTCTTGGCATCACCTGGAAGCTCATCATAATACGAATATATACTAAATAGCCCAATTCAGCATATTCAATACAAAATAAATAAACTTTGCAAAACCCATGTGAATAGCGTACATGTCAAACAGTTTCACCATGTTTAACGTTTGGTTGCTAGGCCACAGCCGTTTGTTGTCACAGAGTTGTTACCGAGTTCCCAAGCAACTGCCCGGCTTGTCGTCACGCCGACCAGACGAATAATGTGCAGCACAGTCAATGAGCGTAACCTCCTCTATTTTCTGCTGCAGGAAATGGCAGTCACCCTCATCCATCCATTGCTGCTCATCACAGCTTTCCGCCTGAGCACCCTACACCATGTGCATGGTGGCGCATATTATGGGCCGAAACAGCAGCCCCAACCAATACCGCAATACAACGATGGGTATCCCCACCAACAATACCTGGGGAATGAGATGCCAGTTCTGCCGCACTTTGGAAGTGATCATCCTCGACTGCCTTTTAACAAGGGCAAAGAGAGGCCGTTCCCTGAGGGCAAAGGTTCGCATACGCTACATTAATGTTTGCATTTTAATATTCTCAAGGTACAGTACTTTGAATGATGATGACAGGATTAATAACAATCCATGGGTTTTGAACTGGACAAAATGTGTTGCTGGTGTTCAGTTTTGTGATGCTTAGCAACAGTAGGTTTACTATTCAGTTCATTTAACAATTGTCTGAATTTATTGCAGACATACAGGAAACTAATTTCAGAACATTAGTATGCCACACATTTCACAATAAATGTCTTGTTTTTATCAGTTTTGATAAATAGGAATATTGAACAATATTAAAAGCCTTAGAGCTTCCTTAAGTACATAATGGTGTTTCATATGGAATATTGTGTTTTTGTTTAATATTTCAAATCTATCCCTTTTTGTGTATCTTAACTGACATCTACAGTATGACACGTTCAAGGTTTTGTAGTCCAAAAAACACAAATATCTACCAGAAGACGGTGTGGTACTGTAGATTCACTGAAAGTGTATTTTTAATTAAGAAATAATTGAACTCAATGGTTTATGAGCCACAAATGACATATTGAGTTAATAAAAAAAACGCAACCAAACAAATACATTATCCTTAACGTCAGCATGAAAGTTCAGCGTCTCCATAATAAGACACATCTTTTCCTACAGGAGAGACATTTCCCCGGGGAGCAAAAGGCCCCCCTCCCTTTGGAGCTGGTGGAGAAGGTCTTCGTGAGGGTCCTCCAGGGGTCCAGGGGCCTCCCGGACCCCAAGGCAACCCTGGAATGCCAGGCCATGGGTTTCCAGGTCTACCAGGAAAGCAAGGACCTCCCGGTCCCCAAGGGTACCCAGGAATAGGAAAACCTGGATTGCCAGGGCTTCCAGGAAAACCAGGAGGACTGGCATTAGCAGGGCAAAAGGGCGAGCTTGGCCCCAAGGGGGATGGAGGGCCGATAGGGCTACCTGGACCTTCAGGGGCACCGGGTCCCCCAGGCTTGCCAGGTGTTTTCAGGCCGGGGGTTCAGGGTCTCCCAGGACAGCCAGGACCACGAGGAGAGCCTGGTCTCAAAGGTATTCCCGGGCTACCTGGCGTCCCGGGTCCTCAAGGAGACAAAGGATTTGGTCTTTCTGGCGTGCCAGGTTTGGTGGGGCCTGCCGGACCCCCAGGACCCCCTGGAGCAGTAGGGCTCTCCGGGCTCAGTAAGCCAGGCCTGAACGGACTTCCTGGGCAACCAGGCTTTCCTGGGAAACCCGGTCCTCCCGGGGAACCGGGGATAGCAGGGCCTCCAGGCGAAGGTGGAGAACCAGGTCCTCCAGGCCTGCCAGGAATAGGAAAACCTGGAAAAGATGGGTTTCCAGGACAACCAGGGCTCCCTGGAGGGAAAGGCGAGTTTGGCCCAGCTGGGTTACCAGGGGCACCAGGTTTAACAGGCTATGGTAAGCCTGGCTTCCCCGGACCGAAAGGACCCAAGGGACACGACGGCTTCCCAGGACCTCCGGGTTCAAAAGGTGACAAAGGTCACGGAGGGTATCCTGGGGACGTGGGGGCCCCCGGACCTAGCGGTCTACGAGGGCTGCCAGGACCCACGGGGCCCCCTGGTGGTCTCGGCTTTACTGGGCTTAAAGGTGATGAAGGCGCCACTGGGCCCAGGGGCCTTCCAGGCAGCAAGGGTGACCTTGGACCCACAGGACCCCCAGCACAGGCTGGGCTCCCTGGAGAAGAGGGACAACCCGGTTACAGAGGTCTTCCAGGGCCCATCGGCCCTAAAGGGGACGTTGGTCACAATGGCTTACCTGGTCCCCCCGGGGCTTCAGGTTTACCTGGGCAGAAAGGACAGGGGGGTCAGCCCGGAGAAAGAGGTCCCCAGGGACCGAAGGGCATCCCAGGGCTCACAGGACCCGGTGGCCCCTTTGGACCTCCCGGGTTTCTGGGGCCCAAAGGCGAAATTGGCCCACCGGGTAAACCGGGCTACCCGGGGGAAGGTAAGCCCGGGCTTCCCGGTAAACTTGGCCCACAAGGTAAACCTGGCCCCGGGGGCTTGCCGGGGCTTCCTGGCCTACCTGGCCAACCGGGGGCCCCTGGTCTTCCGGGACCCCCCGCTGTGTCTCCCGAGCTGGGAGAGATACTCCCCATCATGGGGCCGTTCGACGGCCACAAGCAAGTCCACAAGAAGAACGGAGGCAACTTGGGCGGAGTGGGCGCCGCGGAGATGCCAGCGTTCACGGCCAAGCTCACCAATCCTTTCCCTCTGGTCGGCTCGCCCGTCATCTTCGACAAACTCCTTCACAACGGCAACCAGGACTACAATCCCCAAAGCGGCCTTTTCACCTGCAGCGTCCCGGGGATTTACTACTTCGCTTACCACGTCCACTGCAAAGGAAGCAACGTGTGGGTGGCGCTAATGAGAAACAATGAACCTGTGATGTACACGTATGACGAGTACAAGAAGGGATCTACGGACCAGGCATCGGGAAGCGCAGTGCTTCCGTTACAACAAGGAGACACTGTGCACATCCAGCTGCCATCTGATCAGGCTGCCGGCCTCTATGCGGGCCAGTATGTCCACTCCACGTTTTCAGGGTATTTACTGTACCCAGTGTAAGAAGTGGCTCTACATTTTATCAATCCTGACTGTTTCACGCCCTCCGTGAATCTTGAAGCGACAAGTATCGAGGCTTGCTCGTGCACTTGTTCCGTTTCAAGCACCACACAATAGCTAGTACATGTGGTTTTACTGGAAGGGGTAAAGGACAATGTTGGCTTAGAGGATGAGCTCTGTGCAGAGGCTGGTAGTATAGAGAGGAGTGCCAAGCTCTCAACATTCATGTTTTTTACTGTGTCATTCCAGATAGACACACGAGGATTGTCCCTTTAACTGTTGGACAGTTAGTCTTTCCTGTAGCTACCTTTTAATGTATTTGTATGTTTAACTGGTCAATAATTTTAATACAAAATATAATACTTCATAATGTTCATGTCTTTGACTCAATATCTCTATGCATAATTAATTTGACCATAACAGCATACTATTTTTAGGTATTTTGTACATGAATTAGATAAATAACATCTAGTGTGTGTGTGTGTGTGAGTGTGTGTGTGTGTGTGTGTGTGTGTGCGAGTGCAAAGTTATGGTATATTACATTTTCTGCATAGTACATTGTATTGAAATTTAGTTATCACAGTATACTTGATTCTCATCAAGGTGTCTGTTGCTTAAGCCATTCATTCATCAAGTATAAATGTATTATTATATACAGTTTCAACTTTCTGTAACATGAAGCTTTATATTGGAAAAAGTCATGTATATGTTTGTATGTGTGATATCTGGAGTCTGACAACAAATCAATAATCACTGTTCATTGCGTCATTCTGTTAACACTTTGTGCTTAATTATAGTCTAATTTAGAAAAGAATAACAAATTTCTTATCTGTCATATCTCACAGGAATACCACCATTGTTGATGTTGCATAGTGCAGAGTCAGGGTGTGCTGATCACTCTTTAATGTATTTGATATATTATTAGTGTTCATCCAAGGCTCAAACATGTACTACAATCACATATAATGGCTGGAAATTATTTTTACGAAAGTAAAGGAGATTGGCACTGAAATTATTTGGCTGTTAAATTACCTCACTGTTAATTTAAGTATTTTATGATCTTATCTCATATAGTCTGACCAATTATCCCTCTGTAATTTATTTGTTTGACTACTGACTACCTGCCATGGTGTTGTATGCTTGCTGTCCATTGGTAATAAAGACAATATTTAATTAGAAAATGATAAATGCTATGTAAAGTATTTGTAGAGATGATGAGTTGTTAGGGTATACGATTATAGGGTTTTCAAGTAAGTGCCTTTCCAATGAAGCTGGTAAATTGTGTCAATACATTGTGAAAACAGACTTTATATATTAGACAATGAGTTTTTAGAAACATTATAAAAAGGCTGTATGTTTTTAGCCTGGTGTTACCAGACCATTATTCATGATTGAATTATTATTGTGAATAAGTAGAATATTAGATAAATATATTGAGAGAAATAGTCAGGCAGAGCTAGGCTTGTGTGTGGTAGAAAAACATGTTTGTAATAAATATAGGCACATAATTATATTTAATTTTTAATATTATTTTATTTTATAGTTTGTATTGCCTGAGTTTCATGAAAAGACGATATTTGGTGAAAAACAATGTTACAGTATTCCTAAATTACCGTTGATCGCCATCTACTGGTGCGCAAGTGCAACACAACCGGATACCTGAAACGTCATTTCTGCTTTTAGTCGCGCATGTGCAGTTAGGTATTGTCACAGGTAGTTTGGTGTGTTGTCTAAGTTGCTCGTTGTTTTAAATCAATATTAAATTCAACGCAATATAAAAGGTAAGTTATATGGTTAACCGTTTTAAGGCTGTATAGATTCCAGTACACGTGGTATAATTTGGCTCAGGCTACCGGTAGGCTACGTGGTTACTGGTTAGTTTACGTTAGCTTATATCAGCCATTTGCAAAATGTCTAATGACAGCTGGCACTAAAGACCAGCTTTGCAGAAATATATGAGTATACGTACATTAAGTAATGTATGTAATCTGTTGCAGAATCTATGAACATATTTTAAGATGTTGAAGGTTTTATGGTTAATTCAGGAGGCGACATTGGTCAAGAAAAACGGTCAAATCTCTATTTCCAAAGACAAATGTTGTCATTATCCTCCTATAAGGTTAAGGTGGCCCCTGTAACAGACTTATAAGATAATGATAATGTTATATGAATTGTAAAGCTACCATCACTTTACCCTTACACGACATTGTGATTTAACCAGTTAAATTAAAACAAATCTCCCTTCTTATCAGAAACTATACAAATGAATGAAACTCTGTTTGCAGGCAGCTGTAATGGCTTCCCGAGCAGGTCCCAGGGCGTGTGGCACTGATGGTAGTGATTTTCAGCATCGAGAGAGAGTTGCTGCACACTACCAGATGAGGTTAATGTGTAATATATTTACTATAAACTAGAACAAATGTTTGGACTAGTCATTCACACAACGCAACTTTCATCCAAGTGTCCACAAACAGATTTTATTATGTAAACTAAATGCTTTCTCGTCTTTACAGTGTTGCATTGAAGAATGAGATTCGCAAGCTGAACATTGTCCACATATTAATATGGGTGCTAATGGCAGCTCAGGTAACTCAAACCTTTACCACTTTAAGGGCTAGTAGCATATTATTGAGTCACTTCCTTTACTATTCCGATTACTAAAACCTATTCTAAATGCCTACTGTTTTGTCAAGGGTATTTTCACATGTAGTCTATACAAGCATATAACCTGAGCACAATCATGGTTTTTCTCCTCATCACAATAAAATACAATGTTTTACAGGAAATGTAAAGAAAGGCCCAACTATATTTTGAACATGAATTCAACGCACATGGTTGGCCCTTTTAAATTACGGAGGGGGCAACATCAGACAGTGTCACCTTGCCCAGTCATAGTAGTGGCAGAGGCAGTAATGTTTTTATTTATTTATTCATTTTATATTATTTATTTTGTGTCATGACTTATGCACACAAAGTGCCAAACCCTGTGCAGTGGTCAAACATTTCACATTTTCATTACAAGAATACCTTATTATATGGCTTGTACACAAAGTAATATGTGTTTTTCCCCACGCTATATAAATTAAATTCAGCTACAAAAACAAATCTTTCTGGAAGCATACCGTTTTAGAGAAATAATCATGAATGGAGGACATTTCACTAAAAAGTAATAAATGTCCTCATAATCAGGGGAGAGCAAAACAAGGCATTTCTAAGCAGAGGTAGTAAACCTGTTCCATAACCCGATTGAAAGAAGAATTCGACCATGTAAACGGTTAAACATGATTACTTCCTGGTTGCGTTCTAATGGGTCTTATGTTTTGTGTGATGCCGTTGTCATGCCCAAAAGTGATGAAACTGATTAAAAAGTATCATGGTATGAAAAAGTGCATTTTATAATTATAGTCTGACATTTTTAAGTGGTAAACATTTATTGCTTATTTATAATCTGTGACACAGAGCAGGTGAAATACTATAAATTAAGCATTTAAAAATATATTGTTTATTTTTATTTAATCTAGGCTGCCTATACACACACCTGCCTATACACACTGCCTGTCCATCATGCTGTTTTTATGTCTCTGTGACGATTGAAAGTGCAGTTATGGCTCTCCTCATTCATTCAGATACAGTCTACATAATAACTTCATAAAGATGTAATCAAGATCAAGTCTTGCTTATATAAGGCCTTTGACCCGACCAAGATGGCTGCCGAGTGTCCAGACTTGCTTATATAAGGCCTTTGACCTGACCAAGATGGCTGCCAAGTGTCCAGACTTGCTTATATAAGGCCTTTGACCTGACCAAGATGGCTGCCGAGTGTCCAGACTTGCTTATATAAGGTCTTTGACCTGACCAAGATGGCTGCCGATTGTCCAGACTTGCTTATATAAGGCCTTTGACCCGACCAAGATGGCTGCCAAGTGTCCAGACTTGCTTATATAAGGCCTTTGACCTGACCAAGATGGCTGCCGAGTGTCCA
>JAODLL010058822.1:0-35882 GCA_026546735.1 Forbesichthys agassizii | reverse complement strand
CCCCACCCCCCCCCCCCCCCCCCCCCCGTCCTCTCTCTCTCTCTCTGAGATAAAATAATTGATGTGTACTAATTTTGGGACCCGAGGTTTGTGTTGAAATATGCATAACGCTGGTTGGGTTAGCAGGTGAGGGACCATGATCTATCTTGACTCATTCCCTGATCCAACAGATGTGCAGAGAGAAGACCTAATGTGCTGTCGCTGATTAAACACATCATTGACGTGTTGTAGCAGTCTGTTTTCATGAAACAAGCAGTCTGTCACAGACTCACTCAGTAAAGCGTAATACAGATGGCAGGTTCACAATTCCCTGGTTTTCAATAAAACAGTCCAGAGATTTCAGTCTACAGGGAAGGAAAGCTTGTAAACAATAATCTGCAATTAAATGTGTCCACCGTGGACACTGAACTACAACACACACACAAACTATAGATTGTGATACATGTGATGGTTAAACCACAAGGACCGTCTGCAATGATTAAACTTAATGTTTTTCAGTACCGAATATGGTGGTGAAATGAATATATATTGTAAAATGCATTTGCAGTTGGGGATATCTTCAAGAAAAACATTTCTTTGGTGTCATCTACAATAAGCTTTGTAGCAAAGGAACGAGGCAGGGTTGAACAAGCGATTTATAGTGACAGGCCAGGCCACATGGCCAAAGCTCCCAGCTTTTCTGCTTAACCTTGTGCTCCCTCCTCTGAATACTATCTAATAAAGCCGAAGAGCTATAAAATATATAACTAAAGATGGCCCGGGCTCACTTAATTTCTTCTGTTTACTACTGTCTGACATCGTTGTCACAATATATTAAAATGAAATGTAAAGTGTAAACAGAATATGTGATGACTGGAGTCTAAATTCAAGAAACCTGTAGTGTCAATGTAAACAAACACAGGCACAGGAGACAGAAAGAAGGCAATACTGTAGGTAAACAAATAACGTCCATGCAGCCAGTGTTTCCCACATGTACTGTATGTGTGGTACAACTTTATGTTCTGACTGAAGTTGTGGAAGATACAGTATTGCTGTGCTGCTGAACCATGGGGTGACAGGTCAAGTGCTGAACAGGTCCCATAAGACGTCCCTGACACAAATATGCATCTCACACTGATGTTCTGCTCAGTGGCACCACAAAACCGCTCCCAAATTACTTTCTTTGGTCAAACGTTTATCGGAGGACCGGGTATATGATCAAATATTTATGATTTCAAATGTTGTGGGCTAATGGGCTATATCTACTTTTATACACACAGATGGATGATTTCACATTCACATTCACATTCACATTGTCTTATCGGCTTTGGGCGATAAGACAATGTGAATGTGTTATATGTTGAGAATAAAGGTTTTATTACCAAACAGCAAATAGTATTGAATTGTTTATAATTGTATTAAACTGCAATTAAATACTTGAGTTGAGCTCCACAATACTAACTCAAACCAGCCTTTACTGTACTGCAAGTCAAAGTGAGGTCCATGTTCATGCCAGGGATGTCTTCCCTTGGCAGAAAATCTAATTCCCTGTCCAAGAGTTTAACACACCTGTAGTGAAATGGCCAAAATTGGTTTATAATTCACCATGATGAACTTCCACATCGGTCCCCAAACAAGACCAACCACTGCTTCAAACGACCCATAAGGCCGTGGCAGGCGGTCAGCGTTCTGCCCTACTTTTTCCTCCCCCAGCTCAAACACCATCCCTTCATTTACTTTTCTCTCTATGAATTTTACTTCAATCAAAGATTTCAAATTGAAATGCTGGTCTTATAGCTCTAAAGTACCATCGATAAAATGAAAACATCACTTCCCAGCTATGTCTGGGAACATCGAGAGGCCAAATGAAAGCCCGCTCTGCCTGGCTGGCTAGAATTATCTGCTATCATAAATAACATGCGTGATAGGACAGGAATTTATTTACCTAGCACTGCTAGATTTCATGTGGGATGCAATGAATTTGTATAGACAAGACGGAATTGTAAATAAACAAACTTGATTCAAGTAGAAATACTTTAAGGCATCTGAAGATAAAGGCGCACACAATTCCGCTTTCAGCAAATCACAATTCAATATTGTTAGTGGGATTTGCAGTAAACAAGCAGACCCTAACGAAAAGAAACAAGCCAAAATGAAAAAAGTAAAACAAAAAAACAGAAGAAGCGATTTGTATTTTCTGCCAGGCAGAAACATGCGGGTTTACCAGATACAGAGAGGAGCTTTAGCAATTCAAGCTAGCCTTTCATTTCATTTGATTTAATTCCCATTCCTCAATTCATGTGGAACATCTCTGAAAAGTTGTTCAAGTCTCTTCCAACTTTCCAGCAGCTGGGTGAGACTTGCACAGAATCTGCCGAAACGACAAGAAAACGGAGATAAAATCCTGGTTGTCCTGCTGTAAAGGGACTGTTTGAGACATGTTCTAAAGCAATGACAACGGAGGAAAAAATACCACCACAGATTTATACCTGTACAGTAAACAAACACTGCAAAGAGATAGGGAGAAAGTGATAGAAATGTACATATATTTGTCTATTTGTGTGTATTGTCTGTACAAAACAGCTGTTAGTGAATGAGGTTCAGATAAAAGTAAAATTAAAGAATATATTATACATTTACAATTAAAAGTCTGGATAAGAAGTGATGCATGGTAATAACAATAAGGTAGTATAAAGAATGGAAAGGAAACTAACAAGCAGAGAGAGGGGGAACCGTGAGGCAGCAAAAGGAGTCTAATTGAGAAAGCAGAGTCAGACAGGAGGCGAGCTCCCCCAGCCATGAACCTGCCATGTGTGGAGGCACGCAGCACCATCTGTGTAGAGACTGTTTACCCACCACACTGCTGCTGCCGCACGCAACGCACACGCACGCACACACCTCATGCACGCATGCACACACGCACACACGCATGTACAAACCTCATGCACGCACGCACACACCTCATGCACGCACACACCTCACACACGCATGTACAAACCTCATACACGCACGCACGCACCTCATGCACGCATGCACACACACACACCTCACACACGCATGTCCAAACCTCATGCACGCATGCACACGCACACACCTCATGCACGCACGCACCTCACACATGCATGTACAAACCTCATACACGCACGCACGCACCTCATGCACGCATGCACACGCACACACCTCATACACGCACACACCTCACACACGCATGTACAAACCTCATACACGCACGCACATGCACACACCTCATATACGCATGCGTGCACACACACACACACCTCATACACGCACTCACACGCGCCTTATACACGCATGCGTACACACCTCATGCACGCATGCACACACACACGCATGCGTACACACGCACACACCTCATGCACGCACGCGCGCACGAACCTCAAACATGCACACACCTCATGCACGCACGCACGCACACACACACACCTTATACACGCATATGCATGCACAGACCTTAAACACGCACGCACACACACATGCACACACCTCACACACGCATGTACAAACCTCATACACGCACGCACACACCTCATATACGCATGCGTACACACACACACCTCATACACGCACTCACACACGCCTTATACACGCATGCGTACGCATGCACACAACGCACGCCTTATACACATCTCACACACATGCATAAGCACACAAACACATGCACACACGTCTCACACACACAGGATGCACACACACCTCACACACATCTTATACACATGTGTACTTACACGCTCACGGATGCACACACACCGTGCACACATTTCATACACACACACACTTGCAGCTCACACACACATGTACGCACATGCACCTCTCTCTCACACACACACAAACACACACACACACAACCAGGGCCACGTCAGCCACGAGATAAGCCTCGCGAAACCATCCTGATCTCGCAAGCTTCAGTTTAACTTAACATTTACGCCGCAAGAATCAGTGTGGAAAGCATAGGAATCATTGCGAATGTTCCCGAGTAGCAACTGAACTTTCCAATCAGACATATTGATAGCTGTAGGGACGTGGTTTAGGTTATGAGTCATTGGACACACATAGCCTGGGATAGTGTTGCACCTTAGCTGTGTTCCCTTTACAGAGCCAGGGCTGTGCAGAAACACCAGATGTGAGGCGTTTGCTGAATTTGACAAATAACACATTAGCTAACAAACTCCTACCTCACATTTACCTGGTTGGAAATATCAGACTTGTTAAGCAGAGAAAACTGTAGATCTCAAACACTGTCCACTTAATCAACTGAGTCAGTGTTCTGCTGATATGAAAGCTAGGCCGATAGAAAGGTTTGTAAACTGATTTCATGCTCTATTGCAGGGAATCCTGGTCCTGGCGAGCTACTGGCCTGCGTGTCTTCCTGCTCCAACACACCTGACTCTAATGAATAGCTTCTGCAGAGCCATTCATCAGAATCAGGTGTGTTGGAGACATCTAAAACATGCAGGGCAGTACAGTAGCTCTCCAGGACCAGGATTGGGCACCCCTGCTCTATTTTCAAAATACAAAAATACAGTAGTTTATTTTGATACATTGCATGGCTCATGCATGGCTCTGTTTTGATATAATTATGGATGTACAATTAGGGTATTTGGTATTTTATTTAAAAATACATGTTTCGGTACTTTCACCCATCCCTGGGGGCTATGCATTTCCTTTATTGTGGATAGCATGTTCTTGAAGGGCTGTACAAGTGATTAAACCCCACCCCAGCAGACTATCCCAGTATGCTGTCATGGCAACATTTAACCCAGTGACCACAGGCCAAAGAGCACAGAAACAAAAGACAGAATGACAGATGACATCAGAGGGCTGGTGGTAATGTGTCTTGCCTGAAACAGCAGCAAGAATTCAGATGTGTTGTTCTTAAGAAACAGCACACTATTGTTGCTTATACAGTATAAGGACATTGCATTAAAATAGAAAATAACTACAGCTCAACTGAATGGACAAACCACAATAACTGAATGCTATAGCAGATCTTAATTTCTTGTAATGCTGACATACAGTCGTATGCCACCATCACCGGTCAATATGTGATGGCATGGGTTTTATACAACAAAAAAATATGGAAGCCAAAAGGGCAGTTCAGTCGGCCATTCATTTTAAGGTCAGGAAAATGGATGGCCATTATAAAGAAGGGAATGATTGGTTGGGGACAGTTGGGGACGGGAAAAGTGATTTTAACCACGGTCCTCTGAAACACATTGGCTCCAAATTTACCCAAGACACCGAAGAGAGAAGAAGATTTAAGGGGCACTGGGTGATGTGTCTGGCCAGGCAAGATAAAGTGGGGGAATTGTGGAGAAGTGCTGGCGTATCACAGAACTGTAAAGTGAAAGTTTTTGAGAGAACCAAGCAGTATATGCAATATACATTGGCGTACTCAACCCAATTATGTAAAATTACCTTTGAGGGAACAGCTTTAGCCTACAACAGATGGAGAAGATATATCTCAGTAAGATAGTGTTGATATGTTTCTGCTTGTAGCTTGAAATACATTTTGAGGGAAAAAGGGTAGACAAAAACACTTAACAAGCAATTTGTCTGTCTGGATCTTAGCCACAGGTGAGTCAGAGAGGCTGGGGCTGCATAATGCTGTCATGAAAGAGAAGAGTAAGTCAGAGTACAGGACATTAGAGCCAGGAAGATGATGCGTTCTTATTTCAAAAGCAATGGCTTCCAATTTTCTGAGTCATGTATTATAGCACAGAACAGCAACTCTTCTTTTCAAGATGGCTGCTCAAGAAGCCATCTAATGCATCTCTGATAGGAAAGCATTTTTACACACAAAATTGAAGTACATAAGTACATTTAAAGGAATATTTGTCTTCTGAGACAAATATAAAGGAATATGTCAGAAAAAACAAAAACATTGTGAATTACTTAAACATCTCGGAATGCTATACTGTAACGGTCTGATATAATAGGGGACCAATTTCAAACGTCAGCAATACATCTGTTAAAATTCTCAAAATACATACACACACAATATAATACGTAATATCCTTCTATGAACCGAGGTCACATAAACATTAATTGTTTTACCAAAATACTGTGTGCACCAATTTCAGTTAACTCAGGCAAAAATTCACCTGTGGATAAGCTACGGAAAAGGGTTCCGGCCATTTAAAAAACATAGGTGTTTAGTTAAAAGTTCTGTGGGCCCTGGACTTCGGACAATGCGTGTAAAGCAGTGTTCAGCTGATCTATCTAACATAATCTAATTGTGAGTTTGTGGCCTGCCTGAATTAACGCTATGCTTAATTTCTGTGGACATGCTGGCCTAAGTGTATGTGCCCCAAACATATAGGCTGGTGCAGGCCATTGTTGTGTTAGAATTTATGGGAACATATAGCACAGGACTAATGAGCAGCTTAAGGTACAGTGGTTATTGATTAGGGTTTTACATTCGTGGAAATAAAATATTGTCAGGTCTAAAAGAGATCCTCTAATATGTTAAAGCAGTATGTCGATCCAATGGCAATCTGTAAGGGCACCATTACTGCAAACAGATACACCATGGAGCAACATAATATATGATTCCATCCAGATATGTTTTTTTCCAAGGACATGCCTGCATTTTCCATTGTACACTGATCTGTTGCTGATTTAGAAAGTGTGGCACATAATGAAGAACAAAATATGGCAACATATGCCCAATTCTGTTCTTGAAGACCTACAGAACAGTAAATAAAAGAAGAATGTGGGAAATGGCTAAACTTCACAAAATAGGTCAAAACAACTGCCAAAGACTTATGCCAGGTTCAGACTACACAAATGCAAACATATTATGACCCGATTTTTGTCCAGGCTGACGCGATTTCAGCCCGATGCTGAAAACGTGTCAGCCTGGACAAAAATATATTATGACCCGAGTTTTGTCCAGGCTGACACGTTTTCAGCATCGGGCCGAAATCGTTAGCCTGGTGTAACTAGACCATATTCACAAAGTCAATATGGCCACGATCCATTGGGAAGTCCACAGTTGTTACCTCCTACTTTGTGATGACTTCTGGTTAATTCTGAAACTATTAGATAGCGCTGAATCATCATGCAGCTCTACCACCACCATCTCGAAACACGCTTGACTTCATCGTCATCTCACTAACCCACGCTGATTGGGTGACGTGCGAACGCTTATGCAAACAGGGTTTCCAGACTGCAATCTCAGAGAAAAGAAATAGAGCTGAGAGAAATAGTCGGGCAGAGCCAGGATACGAAAACGTGGCCAGTCAACGTCTACTAATAATTAGTTGACAGCTGCAAGTGTTTATGACAAGAGATGGTCTAGAGAACGTTGGTGATTGCTGTTTGGGTAAACCACTTTTAGCCCTTTTCATGATAAGCTTTTTGGAACGTCCCGTGTGGAAGTACACACAATGTGTTTTTGATCTGTAGGTCACAAACCGGTTACCGACAGTTGTCTATATATGAATATGGTTGTTTATGTTATAAAGGGGATGTTGATGGTGTCTGATGATGTGTGTGCAGATGCCTCATGAATGCGACGTACGAAATACAATGTAAATATAATATGTGGTTGTAGTGTTGACAATGTAGCATATTACAAAATAAATATAATTTACAAATGACTATTTTTTGTTTTTACTAGTATTTTACTGCACACATTTAGGAAATTGGGCTTCTATTTCTGTAAAACTAAGGTCCTCTATTATCAAACTGACAGTTGTAATGGTTGTACTGATGAAAGCGGTCATTGTGGTACAATTATCGCCCAAAGAGATACTTAGGCAGGACACAGTAGATAGATACTTTAGAGAGGCAGGCTGACATTTTCACTATGACATGTCAAGCCACCTCAGCCTATATATTTGTGTGTAAAATTACTTATTGAAAGACACGTTCAATACATTCAGAAATCTGATAAAACAAGTACTATCGCCAATATAGATCTGCACCACAGTCCCTGACACTTCTGTACTGTCAGCACACATAAAAAAGCAAATAATGAACATATTTGCCCTGGCTGAAAAATTAAAATGCATGAGATCATATTGGAAGTAGTATAATAATCTGCTGTCTATTACCATTGTATGTATCGGAATAGACCATCTGAAAGTTGGATTTTAATCACTAGCTTGGAGGAGTTTTGGCAACTAGCCCTCTATAACCCTATCTAATAGCTATACGATATTTACAGATGCATACAGTATATATATATACATACACATTATACAGTATACACACACAAACACACACACACACACACACACATATATATATATATACATTTTTTTTAAACAAATGTTCAATGACTTGAATTGAATACAAGAACAAGTATAAGAAGTACATCAGTGAAAACAAGGGTTGCTAAGTAAGTACAGTTTGTCTGTTTTCAGCTAATCCTTACCCAGCTGCCATTCTTCATCTTGAGATCGACTGTACAGTATTATAATGATCAAATAACTGCACATGTGCATACATTGCTATTCTAGGACAAGCTCCTCTTTGCTCAAAACACATTTCTGATCCTCTGTATTATTGGTCAATTCTAATTTCCCACTCTTACCAGGTTTATCCACTTTGAAGAGCAGGTGTCACATATATCTCTGAGTACGAACAATAACAATCCACTGTCAAATACATGTTACACAGATAGTTATAAATATCCACAGTCAACTACATGTTACACAGTTATAAATATACACGTCTATACTGTACACAGAATGTGCCATCATACACGATATACATACAGTACATACGACACACACACACACACAAAGAAAGCTCAATGTTTGGCATGGGTGTCAGGCAGAAGTGAATAGGTTCAGAATGTATGTGTGTGTGTGTGTGTGTGTGTGTGTCAGAAATCTCTATCCATCATATTTGGCTAGGCTTTGGCAAGCCTGCAGGCTCTTAGTGAGGTTAGCCTATTAGACACAAACACTTGGCAGGCCAAGCACCTCTGACCAGCCACTTTCTGTGTGTGTGTGTGTGTGTGTGTGTGTGCACGCAGCACAATTTAGTTTGCTTCATCAGCCACACCAGAGCACATGAACAGTTCTGACAAGTGCACAGACCCACACACACACACACACACCTCTTCTGTGTCTCATTGGGACTCGGTGTACTGTGTTGTGTTGGCTCTCAGTGTGAGACACTTTCTCTGTTTTTTAGGGGGTGGCCAGCTCTGCTCGATCTTGCCATCTGTTCGCCATGCTGTGGAACACTCGCTCCCTCGGGCTACGGGCACTTACACGGTGGCAAAACGTCAGGCGACTCAAAAGAGGAGTATCTGAGAAACTGGACACAGACATACGTATTCATTGTGATGTATTCATGTATATGAAGTATGTATGTTAATGTGTATTAAATAGCTGTAAATACCTTTTAGCTGTAGCGTCTTGTCGTTGGTCTTCCATTACTCTAAGCAGTGTGTGTGTGTGTGCGTACATGTGTGTGTGTATGCTTTCAGATACTGGCAGCTCCCTTCAAAAGTTCAATTTCACACAAGCAGAGGGCTAGGAGCAAGGAAGGTGTGATGTGATGGGGGTTTTTTTTCTTTCATATTGGCAGTTTATTTAGCAATTTTCCTTCCACAAAGGAAAGTGTGTGAAACAGAAACATTTTACTGTGTGTGAGAGAGACTCTTGACCTTCTCTCCATGCCTATTGTACTGTTAACACAGCTGTAGGCTAAGGCATTTCGACTACTGTTTGAAGGCTTACAGTATGCATAAGCCATGGCCTTCATGCTGCTCAATACAGGGACCAGAACAGGCAGGTAGTGTAGGTCAGGGCTGTTCAATTCCGGTCCTGGAGAGTCGCTGCCCTGCATGTTTTAGATGTCTTCATGCTCCAAACACACCTGATTCAAATGACTGGGTCATTAGAAGCCTGATTACAACCCAGTCATTAGAATCAGGTGTGTTGGAGCAGGGATACATCTAAAACATGCAGGGCAGCGACCATCCAGGAACAGAGTTGAATAGCTCTGCTGTAGGTTGATTATCCAGTCTTTAGATGATACCTAGTATGGCTGGAATGTATTTACAGCTGTATGCTGGTATGACACACATACATACACAAGAACATCATGACATAGTGTACGTATACTGTATGCGCACACACACACACACACACAAACTCCCATCTGTTGAAGCAGTGGTCCAAGCGGCTCCTAATACGAAATAATGAGCCTTCAGTAAAGAACAACAGCATGGAGTTCACCTTCAGTGTAGATTTACATTACAAAAACATTTTGAAATTGAGATATTCCCAATTGTCCATTATGCATGTAATTGACAATCAAAAATATAATTTGTTTTGGTAAATCAAGTACACAGTATTTTCAATGGCACTTTTTATATTAGGAGAAACAAGTCAGATTACAGACAAAAAAAGACAAAAAGGTACGATCTATGATCCTATGTTGATCTTATGTTGGTGAGAAGCCCCCATTACAAACACCAGGCCAACTGAGATGCATATGCAATTCAAATGTTTCCTCAGACATCTGAGTGTATTCCAGTCTGAATGACAATGGTTCAGTATTACCCCATTAAACAGCTGGCACAGCTGCCAGCAAAAACAATTACAATACTGTGTGTGTGTGCGTGTGCGTGCATGTGTGTGTGTGTATGTAAATACACAGTGTATCCAGGCATCAAGAGAGCGAATCCAACTGCCCTTGCACGATCTCTAGCTGGAATACAAGACAAGAGGTTGAGTGTTAGTAGAGAAGACACACACGCAACCACAAACCAGCCAATCAGATTTAAGTGGAACAATGGAGATGGCTAATGAGATACAATTAAAAAGGAAAGATACACACACACACTCGCTTCATGCAAACATGAATGCACACACACACACCTTGTTGTAGAACTCAAGCAGCTCCTGGTGGTTGAACTCAACAAACACGTTCTCCTGAACCTAGAGAGAGAGAGAGAGTGAGAGTGAGAGAGAGAGAGAGAGTGAGAGAGAGAGAGAGAGCATGAAGACCCCACGACTCTGTCATCCCAATATCCTATACAGTACTTTCTATAAAAGCCTGCATCGATAATTAAGTAATATCATATCTCCCTGTCCATTACACACCATTCACATCAGCATGATCACCTGAGCTTTAAATAGAACATTGTCCACACATCTGTCTGTCCCTCTCTTACCCCCATCTGTCCTTCTGTCTCAATTGATCAAATAAAAAACAAGCATTTGCTGCATGGCATGGCAGTACTTATTGCCAAAGCATTCCGTTACAGCAGACATATACTACAATAACATCAATGATGCATACAGTATACCAAAATAAACTGACTTCAAATAAGATTAATTACCGCTATCTGCCGATCTCGGTCAATCTACAGTATCCCCCTCTCTCTCTCTTTCTCTCTGTCAATCTCTCTGGGAGTAGGCTACTGTTGTTAGAGTGTTACTTTTATAGTTGAGGTAGATTGCATGACAAGCTCCAGTCAAACCACTCATGGCTGTGTGTGAAGCAATGCGCTCATCTCAAAAGTAAAATCAGATCTTTTTGTCAGTTTGGGGTTGAATTTTGCCTTTGTGGGACCCACTGTAGTAGAAGTACTGTATAGGATAGTATATGGTATACAACTCCAGTATTTTGTTATGTTGATGGAATACCCCAACATAACAAAGTCATGCAAGGTTATGGCTTTATTTTACAGATGTGTGATGCATGCTAACTCTTATTTTCTTATAAATGTTATGTAGAGAAACCTCAAAATTAAGGGAAACATCACATTAGCACCATCACCACATTCCACCCTCACCATAAGAGACGTAGGCTGACACCCCCACCCATGCGTGGGCAGAATAATTATGACACTTTATCCTCAACAATCGTACAGTACAGATATGTACTGTACGATACAAAATATGTGAAATTAGTACACTCAGCGTCATCTCGCTGGCTGTTGAAAATAACTTCACTACACAGAACTATTCACACAAGTCAAAGAGGGGGAGCGAGCAAGAGAAAAAGAATGAAACAACGAAAGAAAGAATGAAATATGGCCACCCTGCTAATAGCCGTCTGGTTCCTAGGAGACAACAAAGTGCTACGGGCACATGGGTTTGGAGCTAACTTGCTGGTTGGTTGGGTGGGTGGAGGCAGGCCATGTGTCACTGCAAATTAATGACAGAGATATTAATTAGAAGCAACATTATCATCCATAATGGTGAGCGCAGAGGGAAAATATTATCTCACACACAGTTCCACGATGCACGGAGAATGTAGGGCAGCCTTGAACTCACCTTAGGCAAAGGTAACTTAGCAAGGACTACGTGCTAACATGCTAATGAATAATGTCAAAATGAGAACATAAGGATTATTTTCAGAATTTAAACAAGGTTTAAATGTTACACATTCATGTAAGCAAACATGGTCTCGACGTCAAATATAATATTGCAGTGCACTGAAATCAGTTTATGCATGTGTGCAATGTTGGTGCCTGATTTTTTAACAGACGTTAAAAAGGGTGTTGAAGGTCTTTGGTTAGCCAGTGTTACAGCTAGAACAGTAAAGAATAACACTCTAAATGTATAGTGAAACTTCAGTTACCCAACTGATGTCTATAACTGACAACTGTCTCCTTTACTGACAGAGGTTAAACAGAGGACAACCTCAGACGCTGCGTTTGTGTGCATGAAAAATATGATGTTGTATCCACACCAAACAAGCACAACTAAAACCCCTGCCTGTCTCCCTAAAATCACTTGGGCTTAGCATGAAAAGTGTGTGTATGTTCGAGCGAGAGAGGCAGTGGGAAGGTAAGGGAAGAGATAGAAAAATAAAAAGGCGAGAGAGTCTGAGGTGTGTGTGTGTGTGTGTGTGTGTGTGTGTACACAAGCTACAGGCCCATTCTGTTGACAGCGGCGGCGGTTTAAGTTTTTGCGAGGCAACCAGACACGCTGACAGATCTAGGCTAACACTAATGGGGATAGGCTATATCATCACCATCATTAGTGCACTTTACACAACACACACGCACACACGCACGCACGCACGCACGCACGCACGCGCGCGCACACACACACAATGTGAAGCATTACCTCAGACAATCATGAATTCACTTCCAGTGCATTTCAAAATTCAAACAAAGAGAGACAAACCATTCTGATGTAAAAAATACAGAAAATAAAAAGCACTGTATGATGCAGTGATTTTATACACCACATGTACAGTAGCACACTGAGAGTCAAATTCAGTTTCATTCTACTAATCAGACTGGATATGCTACACAGAAACAAACCTGTAAAAGAGACAAGTCGTCAATCAAATTAATTTAAAGACAGTTGGACTATATTCAAACAATCACATAAAGTAATGTACAGTACCAATTGTCCTGCCCAGGTATAAGTGGTTGTCTAAACCATGGAACTCTTGAAATCAGGATGGTCTAAACTTTAAACCAACCTGATTTCAAGAGTTCCATTAGACTCATATACAGTAAAGTGTACTACTGTATATGAGATCACATGCCATAATAATAAGCACCAAGCGTTCCATATTAAACAATGTATGATGCAGTGGGTGGGCCTAATTATTCTGTTGCATCGCGCTTGTTAGGGGGCCTGTTATAGTAGCTTGCATATGAGCTTGTGACAACACTTCAGCACAATTGCCAGGATTGGCCAGCCAAATATGTGGGTACGTGAGAAGGAAGCTGAAAGAGAAACAGGACTCATTCTAATAAAATGCCCTGTGCTATTCTGATGGCCAACAGACACCTAAATCAATAACCAAGATCACAAACAAAGTCTGAAGTGAAGAACTACCATTCTAATGAAGGAGTGTCATCATTCAGCTGTGCTCCCCTGATATGAAAGGCTCGATTGATTTTCTCTTGTTAGGCGTTGGGAGAGCTGTTTGTTTTCACATCGTGAGTGAACAGTCCTAGACAATAACACAGACATATCATCCTTTTTAATGATAAACCCCCTCAGAGGTAGGATCTTTCACTAAGCAATTTGATTCTCCTGACCAACAGTAAGTCTGTAAAATACAGTGGCATTGCATAAACTGATCTATTCTAGTATATTTGATATACACTTTATTTATACAGAAGCTTTTATGGTTGTTAAAGTTCTTTGCAGTTACATCATAATTGAGATGGGAAATATTGTTGATCATAGACTGTATAAAAATGAGTGTAGCCTAATGTAGTTTCTGCAACATCATGGGTTCTGAAGACACATTTTGAAGTAAGTACAGTTTGTGAAGTACCTCTATTAGATTAGTTTTAAAGCTAGTTTACACATTTAAAATGAGCTAGCTGACCCAACCTTCTTTTTAGGAAAATGTATTGAGTTTGTATTTCTAGAAAGAAATTTCTTTCTTATTGATTTGCAATTAGTCGGCTAAGGACTCCATTATCTATTTTGATGCTAAACACCGTAAGGTAAATTAGATTTTATAATTTGGTTATAAATAATCACCACAGAGGAGTTCAGCATTGGGTTTATCACTGACAGCCAAGCTACATTGAACGCGCAGCGTATGCTGCAACACTATGCTTCCATAATAATCAATGGAACCGGCTAGAATAGTCTTCTATTTAGATTTTTTTAACGCAAGGTGTACGCAACACTTTTACATATAAATGAGTCATAAACTGCCAATGTTTATTTTTAAACCAAGCTACCGGTATACAGCAACCAATTCCCGCATTCTGTAAAATGGTACACATCGCTTCCGTTCCAAAAATCTCCAAAAATCTTTTATTGAAGATGCCTCTAGGAACTACCAAAAACTAAACTTATCAATGTCCATCGAATTGTGAACAATTAATTATTAAACAGGGAAAATAAACAACTTTGCATGTAAATGCATATAATACGTCATCTATTCTCGGCTGCGTGTCTGCATTTAACAGACATGCTCACCAGCTAAAAAGACACAATTGATTTTGGACTCAAAAGCAATAGACAAGCTATTTTATGCTGAGGACTATAACCTCTATAAAATAACATGGCTACTATGCTACTGTATAGCAGCAAGGCCAGATTAGCTTACCGTATTGAGCATTCAGCTAAAAATACCGGGTACCGGATAGCCAACACGACGACACTGTTTGTTCATTGGACAGTATGTAAACAATCCGTAGCAACATAGCCTGCCTGATCAAGCTGTTATTTTACAGGAACATGTTTGTGATTGCTTAGCTTGTAGAATGTCTGTTTTTTGCTTATTACTTTTAAATACTTTTACAGTTCTACGAGTGTCATTTTGTACTGTTATCGGCACGACTGTTATCACTCGGCCGCACAGACAGACACTCGTCCATTCTAAATATCGGTTATCAGTCATTATTATTTTTCAAGATGAGCACTGATTACGTTATGTTATCTGATTACCCAGAAGTGAATATTATGCTGTCAGATTGGTTTAAACTAATTTAGTTACCACTTTCTCCGATAAGCGGAAGCCATGTGTACCAGTCTCCGGTTTGGTAATGTGACGTTCGACATAGAGCCTATTACAGTAAAAAGATGCATTCCGCCCCGCATACATCACGCTACACTTTCGATGTAGCCTTAAGCCTTGTGTCCACCAAAGCATTTTTTTCTCATGGGCGTTTATTTCATGCCGGGCGCTGAGCGCTGAGTGCTGAGCAAAGTTGAAAAATGTTCAATTTTGGGTGAAACACTGCGCCCGGCCATCCAATCGCAGCGGTGAAAGGGCGGGACAAATACTACGAGCAACAGTCACATCTTACTTCTTGCACACAACGACAGCAACAATGGAGAAGTTGATAGTCAGATGATATCTCCGGACTACCACAACAATACTAACACGAACAATAATGTATAGAATATTACAAATGAAAACATGAATTCCCACAGAGATTCTCTTTCATAGCAACCAAACAACCAGCTGAAAATAAAAAAAGCTGCCAGTTTTAATTTTTTAGCAGTGCGACTGGCATTTTCAGCTGAGGAAAAAAGCTTTGGTGGCTTTAAGCCATACTGGTTGACATTAGGATAGAGGAGAGAAGAGGGTAGCTACAGTTTGCATGCATGCAATAAAATCCAAAAATAATAAACAATTTAAGAGAGCGGGAATAAAATGCAAACAAACAACATCTAAAATGCAATACAATTAATTGCAGTACCGTGACAGGCTTAAGTATCAGTGCGTGAGTCCGTTATGATGGATAGTTGGGCAAAGGGAGAGCGTAAAACGGGTTCATCAATTATTTGGACGCTGGCCTACTTCTTGAAACATGGGTCAAAATAGACGATTTTTTCGAATGCACTGGAGAAACGCAATATTTATCAGCTGGTGGCAAGAGGAAAGAAGAGAAGGCTGCGGAGGCTGGGACGGTTAAAGGAAAGAGGGAGTTCGATAAATAAAAGAGTGCCAGAAAGAGTCAAGGAAAACTAGATTAGGAGAAAGCCAGGGCGTGATGGCCCGGGGGGGCTTTCACTGATACACAAGAGTCAAACTATCTCCCCATCAGACTTAATAAAACACTCACAATGGTTGTATAATCCTTCCAGGGTCCCACGATACGTCCCATCTGATATAATGACATAGAGATGTCTATTGAGTTGTCTCTCTAGCTGGGCACACCCTGCAGGGTGAAGCATAAAATATAGATGGCAGATATCATGCTTGAAAAAACACGTCTCTGGCCCAAATACTATCCGTCTTTATCAGATGTACAGTATATATACACACAGTATACACACTGTACATGCATTAATGTTAAATATAACAGATACACTATGTGTTTTTGTTTAGCTTGATGCAGAAATCAAAACAAAGGAAAAATAAAGAAATAAAGGAAACGCAAGAAACGCAGGCGTGTGTGTCTGTGTGTGTGTCTGTGTGTGTCTCTGTGTGTGTGTGTGTGTGTGTGTAAGAGCCCATCCCTGTCCTCCAGTAGAGCAGCTGTGTTGAACGTCTGCCAACCACTCAGCCAGTGTACATGTACATTTTGAGACTGCAGATATTAATCTTGCATTCACTTGCATTGTAAACTTTTTATAGAGGTTTTAGGCCCTCATTAAAAAGTAGAAGCTACTCACACACAGGGTGGGGAATACAGTTGTAATGGGATCAGTTTCCTCCTTGCTTGGCATTGTGGCATGTCTAATGCATTTACCACTGACAGACCTGCTTGCTTCACTGATATACTCCAAACAAGATCGCCGTGACACCAGTGGATGCCTGTTTCTGCGTTTAATGCACACTGCGCAGGCTGAGGGTTGAGGTCAACTTGGTTTTGCTAGATATGTCAGCGTGGCAGGGAGAGTTTGCATGAGCATACTGTAAATACTGTATATGAACAGAAATATGGAAACTCACAAATTATTTGTATAAGGCTGGTACGGATCATTTACCGTATTCACGTTAAGAAGGCACTGCAGAACTCTCAACTAAAACTTGGCTTGTCATTCTACATTGAAGAATTACCCGAATTCTCCAAAAGCACAGCGGGAAAAGTCTGCTCAGATACTCTGAATGCCCAGTTGGAGCGTTCGGCTGCGAGTATTCCTGACAGTGTCAAAGACAGAGACAGACAGAGAGAGCCCACGACATGCTGAGTGTATTCCACTCAACAGTCTCCTTCCCTCCCTAGCGGCCTATGTTTCATCTTCCTCCATACCTTCTTGTATGTCTGTCTCTCCACCTGCCTACTGTTCTGGGATGCCACATTCATTATTAGGAGCGGTGATGTCACATGGGAGTATAATTGGTCTGTCAATCAACAGGCAGCAGGTGACGGTGCAAATGAAGCAGCGCGACTGGGACGTACGTGATCGAACCTCCAACAGACAGGTAATTATGTGGATCAAATTCACTTCTCCCTATATCGGTGTTTTGCTTTCAATTAGATACAGAATAAAGTGAGATTGTGTTTTCCTCACAATAACTGTCGTATGTTAAAAGCATTGTTACTGCAGCCAAAGACACATTTACATGTTTTATTATCCTCTATTTAACAAGATTATTCTCATTGAGATTAGAACACAGGCAGACATGGCATAAATACCATCATGTCGGCAGACACTACAGTGTGACGGCCCTGCCTTGTTTCAGTAGGCCTCTGGTCCTGATTGGCTAGGTAGGCCCTAATTAGGCTGATTAAGGGCACCTGGGCATGCCAATTATATAGGTGTGTTCCAGCACAATGTTGGGGGTGACCCTCCTGGCACCACGCATGCTGTTTGTTTGGTTTATTAGTTAGATTGCGTCTTTGTTGGGTTAGCTTCTTAGTTTGGTTAGCATGCAACACGCACCACATATATTCAGTACTTACACCTACAGACTTTCACACCTCATTCTACGTTATCCTGTTTGTTAGTTAAGTGTTTGGTTTGTTTGGTTTACGGCCCATGAGCCAGGTCGTAACAACATCAACCAAAATATCACTGACACTAAGCTAGAATTATAGTATATTTATTTAATTAAATCTATAACAATAAGGCCACATAAAATAGAACATGTTTAAAAGGAGCAATAAAGTTAAGTTATCTTTAATTGTTCCTTTGACCCATCCCAATAGGGGGTCAATTCCAGCTCTAATACCAGTGTCTTGCTGTGAGGCAGTTGGGCTAACCACTGGGCCAACCATTGTCATATGCCTCCCTTTATGATTAAAAATGAAATGAAAAGAAAAAAAACTGCCCAAACAACATTATGTGTGTGTCAATTCATGATAACCTATTGCCCAGGTTCTCCCATTTAAAAATGGATTCCTAATCACAAACAGACAAACTAAAAGATAGATTAAAAACAAATCAAATAAATAGCGAACACACACACAGTGCTTCTTATTGTGTATTTGTTTTGTCTGCATCTCCTTGCCTGCGCTTCTACTGATGGTTTTCCTGGTTTTGGGCCATATGCTTCCCTTCTTGGTAGAACACAGATGGGGAGTTTGAAGCAGGTTAGGGATTCTAAGAGTGATGTACACCAAAATCCACTTTAAACAGATGCCTGAATATACTGCCATTAGGCATCTTTATTTCATTATGATCAAGTGAAAGGAAATTCAGAATAAATCCAATTTTCTCCAACCACATTTTCCACGGTGACTGGCATAGCAAGGCATTAACAGTGTGGGGGGTATACTCAACAGAAATGCCATGATTCATTAGCGCTAACACTTTTCAAACTGAGACACATTGCTAAAACGTCCCCAGGATAGTTAGCTTCGCTCTATGCAAAGGCCATTTCCTAAAAGTAAGAATATGTTTTACCGTTCTTCACTAGCTATGTGGTCTCTGATGCTGGTAAAAAGATATTTGGCTTTCAGTCAAGTAACCCTTCAGTCGTAGTAACCTTAGTCGTAGTAACCTTTGATTAATGGGGATCTATTAAACAGAACAGTTTTTTTTTTTTTTTAAATATGCTAAATTAATTTACAAATCTACAGGCTCTGTATTTGTTCCACACAAAGCCTATAGGCAGTGTCGACGCATCACCGAGTGGAGACGAGTGCTAAATAACAAAACATATCTCAACTTCCCACGGCCCAAATGAGAATCCGGAGTGTATAGAAGCCCCACACACATTGTGCCTTAATGTAAACTGTGAAAGCTACACAACGTGACCTGGGCCCCACATGCACAGTCGTGCCCTGTGGCCATTACACAGTGACAGGCATAGAGCCTCCAAACGTCAGCCCTTCCCATAGAGCCTGTGGCCTAAGCCAAACAAGAGCTGTCCAAGCCAAACGCTAGCAATTGTCAGTCACCCAATGGTATTCGTTATGGTACAGTATGCCTGTGTGGACGCATACTGTACGCGCATCATCAATACACATGCAGAAGCTAAAATTACTCGTGATGTTTTTGGGGGAGATTAATGACATGACAGCAGACGGCAGATTGGAAAACAGTCTCCTGAGGCAAGGGGCCTCCCATGCACATACACAGGGGCCAACATCTGCCTCATGGTTATAATCTGATAGGAGAACCACCTGAGGTTCCTGCGGCCCAGAACATTCCATTGTCTTTAACCTTCCATCGCTCACTCTTGACTTTTTAAACGCTCTTTTTGATATCCCAATTTTCTATCTCAATTTCTTCAAACTGCAGGGAGTAATGAACAGCGCAGAGGCGAGCAGCGCGATGTCTCATCGCACAGCGGAGGAGACGCTGGGAACTTTGACTACAATCAGACGGAAAACAAGGCAGGCAAAACAATAAACAAACCGAGGCGTTTGCTTTTGTGTTACGAGGAGACAGGAGCTGGAAAAAGGAGGAGGCGTGGGTTCTAGACCTGTCAGGATGAGCCGGAAAACAAACCAGTCACCGGGACATGCGTGCGTGCACACACACACATATCACATTTAAAAGTTTGTATGCACACACTTAAACATGTGTAGACTTGCCAGCAGAAGTGTGTGCACACACACACACACACACACACCTACACACAAACACATGCGCTCACATGCAATTATGCAAAAATATGCACACATACACACTCACAGATGCCGTCATTGACCTTCATCCCCTCACAGAAACCATGCTGTTTGTTTCACAGGAGCTGCCCGGGGGCTGGAACCAAACTCTTTTGGTCTGGCTCTCACTCCTCTGTCAAGGTAATGTTGCTCTCGCCACTATCTCAGTCTCTCTTTTCTCACTGGTCTCTCATTTCTCCTTCCACTCCCTCACTGGTATTTCAGGTATATACCTTTTCAGGGTCTCTCTCTCTCTCTCTCTCTCGCTCTCCTTTTAACATAAACAGCCCATCAGCCAGCCATCCATCCGTGGCTCTGGACTGACACTTGTTGCCAAGTAAACCTGGCTGCAGACAGCCTTTATAACCTGTGTCCACATGAATACAGAGAACCAATTACTTCAGGATCTAAACAGTGGGCATACATGGTTCAGGAGACCAGGCCGCACGCTTGCGCACGTGCACGCGCGCATGCCCACACACATACACACACATGACGTAAGGATGGTTGGAAGGACAGACAGAGGAGAGAAGTCCGATGTGTTAGAAAACAGAAGGTAAGATAGTTGTTTGAAGTGCCTTAAAACAAAATACACACATTTAACAGAGAGTTTCTAAAGCAACAGACACACCAGCTACTGTGCTACTGTAAATCCCCATTGAGTGTGATCGTTAGAAGGAAGAGAAAAACAATGGCTTTCCTTTGAGCGAGTAAAACAGGGCAATGTTAAAAGAACCCTAAAACTAAACAGACGGAGCTAACTGCTTTGTTTAAGACGTCAAACAGAAACAGGCCACCCTGGGGAACCTCAGAGAAATTGTGCCAATATTACAGAAAACTCTCGCTCGACAAAAACCTGCTGTGTTTATACCCAGCAGGTGGAAGGCTTAGGGGCTAAACAAATAACATCCGCGGTGGCAGGTTGAGAAGGACAATGCCCGTTTTTGCCTATTGGTTTTGTCTCACGTGGATGAGGTCATCTGTGTTTTGGATGCGTGCGTTACGGGTCCGCGAGCGGCTACCTCCCTAATTATAATCAACATCCACATCCTGTGTTGTTGTGGCCGGGACACAATGGCTCCGACCACGCTATGCTGTTTCCACATCCGTCTCCTGACACGCTCCGGAGACAGACTGGGTTTGCAGTATCTCAGTGGCGCGACATACTCTACTGCAACACGCAGAGTCTGTTGCATGCTTTTTAATAGTGTTTCAGTGTTAAGAGACTAGAGTGACACTTCTCATGGAGTAGGAACGCCGATTGGCTGAAATCAGTGAGAGAGCAAACCCCTCCCACAAACAAGTTCCCCTCTCGCACTCCAGCGCGTGTTTGTCCAGACAAGCTTGGGCGAAAATTCACACATGCTACGAATCGCTTCTTTTTAGAGGGTTTGACTGGGGAGAAGTGTGAAAACCGCTGTGCTATGGGAGTCTCTGGAGCAAAGGACTGACAGGGTAAAGGGAAAGAGGGAGAGGACTGTCCCTGCTTTGGCTGAGAGAGGAGACCCTCTGATGGGGGTTATTGGTCAGCCAGGTCATTAGGTGCCCCAGTTAATGAAATAAAAGACTAATAAAGAAACCCTCTGTAGTCACACAAAGGAGGAGGTTGTTGTGCTGTTCTCACACGCACGCACGCACACACGCACACACGCGCACACACACACACACAAACACACACACACACACACACACACACACACACACCACGTCCTGCTCTCCTTACGCACACACAACTACACAAGTGCTCTTCTCTGTCACACAACATAACTGTATTTGCACATGCTTGTGTATTTATTCATTCACCCCCCCCACCCCCTTTAGTTCTCTCTGTAAGTGCACGATCACACGCACGCACAGCCTGTCTCTAGGTGGGTCTGGGTGGGATTTTCACACGCCTATGGCCCATTCTGTACAGTACACACACACACACACACACACATACACACACACAAAGACCGCAATTGTCTCGATCCAACGGGACACTGACTGGGCAGGAATGAAGGGCTACTAATGCATGCATGCATACATGAGCGTGCTGTGCACCAGCACGCATGGACCCAAACTGGCCTTCAGAGAACAGGCGCTTAATTCTGAAAAGCAGAGACCTGCAGGTCTATAGCCCCAAGTCTTCTAGGGGCCCCAAAGTGAACAAAAGATAGGGTAAATGTCATGTCAATCATTGACTACGTGACTTGTAAAAAGCCAACGAGTTGACTATTAAGACCACTGTAGCAGACCTCAGCTAAAAAATAAATAAAACGCTTAAAAACATAGAAATGTCCATTCCACGCACACACACGGCCAATTCACACACTGCCATCAAATATTGAAACAACAAAAAATCGTTTTGTGCACATTGTTTTGCAACAGCAAGCCTATCAATATTTTGTAGTAAGCGTCAGTGGGGGTAAGTCCAGTCAAACCGTGTGCGTGTTTCACAGTGCTTCTGCGGCAGCATGTTTGACATCTGGGCCCCTTAATGGCAGAACTGAACTAACGCTTGGTGACAGGGACCGCCGCGCTAGCCCCACATCCTCCATGCAAGCCTTTTGTCACTTAGCGGCTGTAAAGGGAAGGCTTTGACGTATCTGAGTTTAATCACAAACACGTATGCACACAGACGCGCACAACCCATTTTCATTAGGCCACTAAGCTTTTAGAGGTTTTAGTGAAGGCTTTTGAACTTCCATGACAAATCTTCTGCAAATGATTCCACTCGTCCGTCTCTCTCTCTCTCTCTTCCATTCGGTGTTCCTCTCCAATGAGGTATGGCGTGGTAATTCGACCACATGGGCCTTCTTCTTCTGCCTTCCTGGGTCGAACGACAGCCTCTCAACCCCTCCACTTGGTTCTCTGTGGTGGTGGTTGCTGGCGAATAGAAGCCGGTCTGGTACTGATCAGCCTCCCAGTCAGCGTGTCAAGAGTTCAAGAGTTATGTGTGCAGCGGTGCCTGTTCACCGCAGGCACAGCCCCACTACAAAATCCTTCTGGTACAATCCTGAGACCCATCCACAGATAATTGGTCTAAAATGATTGTTTAGAAGTTAAAGGAATGCACCATTAAAGATAGCTTTGTTCCTTTATAATGTCCTACTTAGTTTGCTATTCATATATAGTCTAAATCTGAAGGATATACCAAGGATGACTAAAAGACACAATCCCTTTATGATTAAACTGGGACATTAGAAAAAGAGCAGGATATCTTTATCAGCCGAGTCCAATTACAGCGAGAAAGCGAGAAACTCCTTATAGATGAAAAAATGGGGGGAAAAATGTTAAAGGACACAGAGCAATTTCTCTCTTGATGTTTTAAATCCTGTACACGTTATGTGTTTTCTATTACATTCAAATTATGTTCCTTGCATGACTCACCAATCAAGGTGTGGCTCACACTGTAAATTGAACATTTAATTCAAAGCAGTTAAATCTGCAACAGTGTAAAATGAGAGGAGTAACCATTCAGAGAGCAGAGCCTTATAAATGACTTACAGGACACCTTGAATCAATATCATACATGTAGAATCTCTATCTGTCTGATGTTGCGATGTTGCTATAAAACCTCGCCATGTGTTATAGAGATGGGGGGGCATGACATTGGGTTGAGCCAACATCAAACCAGGCTCTACAATTGTAACCTTGACGATGTTCATTTCACAAACAGGTGCAGTTTCGCAGATGCACAAACTTGAAAAGCTTAAATGAAGCCGTCAGAGGGTGTATATAAAACTGAGATCCCCCTTAAAGACTGAGATACTTCTTGAAGGCTCAGAATTCTCTTCGTCATACGGAGGAACCCTGAGATCTGAGCCGCATGTGGAGAAGCTCCAATGTGAGCAGCCCTGATGCTCCACTCCCTAGGGTTAGGGAGTGGAGCACGTCACGGTAACCCGCCTCTTACTTGCATGTAGCCTGTTTGAGTGGTCCCTGAATTATTCTCTCTTAGAGCCCATGCTTGAAATAGTTAAATAATGTGACATAACTGTCCATTTGAATTCATGTCGCAGACACTTTTCTCAAAAACGACATATGGAAAGTATTAAGAAGAAGGGTGGGGTAGGCATTTTGTGAAAAGTTCCATGCTTGTTGGGGATTGGCCTTTCGGCTGGGAGATGAAGAACCCAACTAAAATATCCGGACCTCTAACCTATACTGTTTAATTATTTAATTGAAAATAAATGCAAAAATGTGTTATTTTATTTTACTTTGATTTAAGCGGTTTTGTACAGGCAACAAATCAATTGTACAGCCTACTGTATCGCAATTTGTAAATCTGGACAATTTCTTCATTAGGGTGCAAGTTAAATACATGTAGGTCGGAAAGCTGTCATTATACAGTAAATTGCCATAAATTCATTCTGTGAAATCTCAGTGAAATCCCGTGCACGTCTCTCAACTCCAGATGCTGTCTGTTTGAGGAGAACACAGGACGAGTGAAGGGAGATGCAACACTGCTGCAACAGACCGGTTCTTCCATTTTCCTTGCAAAAATATGAACGCCAGGCTTTGTTAAGAACACAAAACTAATAAAAGGAAAAAAAAAACAGCAATAGCTAAATTAAAAATAGCTGAAAAAGATAAGAAAGGGAAAAAAGGGGGATAAATGAAGACAGGGCAAATAGAAAAGATGGAAAATGCTTATTGACGGAGGGGGATACTGAGTGAGAGGCCTAAAGATGAGCAATTTCCTTTAAGATGAGAATCAAGAGAGTAGTTAATCCATATAGTCACCCACCGCACCAGCCGTTATATGTGGTCTGTGGGAGTGGCAGGGGCCTGGCTGGCCTAGATACATGCAAAATGAATAAAGCCATATTATCCTTTGATACAAGTCTTTGAAACGTGTACAGCTTCAAGCAGCATCTGTTCCTAGTTTTAATCTGGTTTGGGTGTTTCTCTAAATAGAGCCAAGTATCGTAATCAGCAGGCGTTACGTGCAAAGGGATATGGAATATTCAATGGAATACACTAATTTGGTGGAAAATAATGTAATTAATCCATTTTAATTAAATTTTTCACCCACGCATGCGAGTCAACATACATATGCTAACGCGTGTGGGATTAGTGTGTATATGGAGGAGTACCTGATAAATAAATAAAACTACAACAATTGTGATTGATGATAAAGCGTTTTAACATTGACTCAGTGAGATATTTGATGCTATATAGGCTCTCACACTTTGCTTCGTATCTCCGACCTGCGGCCCTGTGTGGCCTATTTAGCCCAAACACACGGCATCTGAAAGCAAGCAGACCTCAAACCAAGTGAAGCCTCTCCCTCTCTCTGGTGCTTGTCATTACAGTGTTTGTTTATCTGTGGCTCACGCCCTCAGAGAAATGCCGCCGAGCCTTGTTAAGGAGGGCGAAGAAAGCTTTAAAAGTGGAAATAAGGCAGAGATTCCAGCAGGCCGGTCCCAGGATGCTGCACGCTACCCAGCTATTTCCATAACGGCTGCTGAGCCGGAGCTAGCCGGTGGAGCGAGGGGTGCAGCGCCCTCATTAAGGCACTCGCTCAGGAACAGATTAGCGCTTCATTAACATACTGAGAGAAGCCAGGGAAATTAATACTCTCCATTTCACAGTCTGAAACGCGGGCAAAGATGGGACTTAGAGATAAGTGGGCGCTCAACAAAAAAAATAAAAAGCGGACTCAAATTTGATGAGATAAAAATGTATGTGTGGTGCTGAATTTGCTATTAAGGCATGTTGAGCATGTCTCCTCTCTGCGCGAAACGGACTCAAGTCTTTGTTTGCCTGTCTCTGCTCTCTCCAGTTTTCTCTCTGCTTCTTTATCTCCGCTTCTCCTCTTTCCCAACCGGTTCCCTCTACTTGGCCCGAGGACGTCTGACTGCACTTCATTACTGGAGCCAGTGAACTCTAAAGGGGGCTTGGCTGTCCTGGCCTGGTCAATGTGTGTAATGGCGCCAGTGCCCAGTACCACCCACGTCAGGAGAACCAGACTTCCCCCTGGCTAATTAGCCTTATGCAAAAGGAGCTAGCACACAGAGCAATGAAACAACTTCTACAACAGAGGTCGACTTGCAGGCTAGCACAACTCCCTCAAGGCCAATTCATATTAAATCAACCCTTGACACGTTACGTATTATGTGAAGCGGTACAGCTGCGTACGCTTTTGTGGACAGGTTTAGTTTGACAACTGTCAGCCATTTGAATTATGAAATTGTGTTTTTGCACAATTGTTGGAGACAACTGACAGTTGGCAAGGTTTAATAATAAAGAAAGAATTATACACTTTGGAAACCTTCCTTGTCCATAAATAGAGGTGCCACACAAATATGCAGGGTCAGACAGGCCAATGTAAACATAGAACATCATTTATGACTAATTGTGTGGCAATTAGCATGATTTGAGACAAAGCTCTATTGTGGGAGTCTGCCATTTACAGCTCAATCTACAGCCCTGAAGAACGATTCTTCAGAGGTACTCAAGTCAACTAAATACATAGCCAAACTGTTTTCTTTTTTTCTGTCAGGTTTCTAATTAGGAAATGTATCCAAAATAAGAAGTTCCCTTAGGGGAGATGTGATCTTGTCCAACCTTTCCACCTTTCTGAGCTTGGAAAACTAAACTGGGGGCCCCTTAAAAAAAACAAATAAAACAAACAAGGCGTCATATGGTGTTTAATTCCTACCTGCCACTGGACTCTCCCTAATCAACACAAGAGAAAAGGACATTTGAACTTGCCTGGCCTTGCCTTCCCCACCGTGAGTTCGGCAGACAGCAGGTGGAGCAAAATGTAACTTTTAACCTTTGTGTGTGGTCTAATTAGCGCAATAACCTGCCACAGAATGTCTCTGCTACAGCAGAGCAACAAATGGAACTCACACATGAACTTCCTTTCTTGCTTGCTACCCGCTGTTAGCCAGAATCTCCCCCACTAGTGTAATACAATGTGCTGCTTTTCCCGCTGTCAAACCTCCATTCTCTTTCCTGTGCTCTTGTAGCAGAGAGGTGATTATTCTAAGGCTGTACAGCGACAGAGTGTGAGCACTGCTGTACGATAATGAGCTGTGCCATTCAGTAGACAAAAAAAAAAAAAAAAAGGAAAGGAATATGTTTCACAAACCAAGACACATGTAGCCCCATCAGTGATACAATAGAGCCTCTCTGCAATGGAAAATGCTTTTTCTTGGACAATAAACCACATTTATTACAGTGGCAATGTGTTCTGCAAGAGAGGTAATAATGTTGCATTAAGTGTAAGTGATTCCTTGGTTGAAGATAAGGTTAGATATTTTAACTTCTTGTTTCCGCAAATGTGTCCCAGGATCAAGACTGGGAGGATGATTAAAATGCAGCATCGTGGCCACTGAGAAGTCACTTGTTTTATTAAGGAAACAGCCACACAAAGTGTGCAACATCACACACGCAGCACGCCATTTCAGCACATTATTTGAAGACAACTACTAGATTAGCCCACTATCGAGACCCATATTATTTTAAACTGCCGCTTGCTGTGACAAACTGCACCAATCATATCAATTTTGGATGTAGGTATAAAAGGTTGAAATCTCCCACAGCAGATCATACCAGTCCCCCTGCTCGTAAAGAGAAACTGTAGCATAATGAGGCCGCTCTGTCATGTGAAGCTCAGTCACAAGTCAGCACACATTAGCCCACACAATAATCAAGATCTGGACGTCAACCACTGAGAGGTGGGAGATACTAGTATTGCTCCTCACAGTAAATGAGTGCATGAAATGCCTTCAATTCAGAGAGGATCACATCAAGGACAGCCCTTGTGTGTGCGTAGCAGCAAATGTGCCACACAGTAATTAAAAAGCAAAATGTAAGTGTAACAAAGCAACGCATGCACGATATAAATGACAGATGGAGATATACAAGATATACAAGCATTGATTGAATTTTGTCGTATCAAAACAAGTTGGGACAGACGTATGAGGAGGGTGGGCAGTAAAAGAAAAAAAAAAAAAGACTTTCACTACTTACTAAAACGTCCAGTGTTATCTCCCTCTCCAACCCTCCAATAATCTCTCAACCTTCTCTGTTTTCACAACTCTTAAGAAAGATGTATTGCAGTACAGTAGATATAGCTGAATGACATTAAGTGTGATCTCAATAATTGAAGTCATCCAATCATGTGGACTGATCAGCCAAATGCAACACGGCACAGGATCAGGTGGACATGACCTCAAACTCCCAATATGGGAGGAACCCATCGGCAGCATTGTCTGGGCGATTAAGCCTCTTGAAGCAAGGTCCAATATATTGACAATATTTACCAACATAGGATATCCTGGCCGAGACTTCCTAGTCCTTCGGCTGGCCATTGTTTATATGAAGTTGAGTTGGCTGAAGCTCAAGGAGCTGAATTAGGGGAGGGGAGGGACTGAGAGGGGGACCCCCATTAACGTTAACATTTTAATTTAATGACGTACGAGCAGACGGAATGTACCACTGAAAACCTGCCAGGTCCTGGGGTGAATTTTAACGGATATGACGTGTAGATCAGTTTTCAGCCCATGAAATGCAAATGTTTATAAAAACTTGAATTTTGTCAATATTAACACCAGCATTAATGTGTCTCATTACAGATACATCCTATTACTTAGCTCAAAAAACGTAGTTTAGGGTGCAGTTACACTTTAAGATGAATCGTCGTCAGACCATAGCCGTATATATTGCCGAGATTGCATTTCAGTTAATGTGTTCCACCTCATTGCTCTCTATATGGACATGACTGGAACTATAAATACTACCCGGACTGTAAACAGAAACCAGTATACATCCTGTACCAATACCCTATGTCGCTGCCTAGTGCCTACAGATTATGTATATGCATATGCAGAAATCATTTTTATAGCGATTACCAAACTCTTACCTTCAAATATTTATATAACGATACAGCCTCATCCTCCTGACAATCTACAGGGATACAGTACATACCCATTACAGGAAAACATGCACACCACAGCCATTCATCTTGAAGACTTGCAAGGCATATCCATATTCTCACACTGGCATATCACCAGCACCCTTAACCCATCCTGCTGCCACACCGATGGGTGACAAGCCTGGGAGATGTGAGCGAGGTTCCTGCCAAGACACTTGAAACGCTAGACGTTTCAACCTTCTCAGCTCAGGTACAGTAGCTTTCCACTGGAGGAGACTTCTTCTTGGAAACTTTGGAAAGGTCTATGAAAGGTTTTCTGACGTTTTAAGACGATGTTTCACACACTCTTTCAGAAATGGATGATTCCTGTCATTTATCTGACTCACTGAAAATACCATTTTCAGTATAGGTAGCTTTCCTTATGTTCCGAGATGCCTTTAAAGTCAGAAGCTCAGAGTGATAAAAATAATCCTATTTTGCATCTACAACGACACAACTGTAATCTATATGCCTAACTTTACAGACAGCATATTCTGGAAAACTGATTCTCTAGAGTTTTCTATTGCATAAGCAGCAGACTTACAATATTGATGAGTAACTTGTGCCTACAGATGGAATTAAGCAGTTTCACAGCATCGGTGATAAGGATGTGTGTGTGTGTGCGTGTTTGTCATCCTTTGAGGGTTTCTCCCATCCCAGCTGTGACTAAAAGAATTGTGGTGTTTTGACGAAGTGACACAGAAACGAAAGTGCCTAGCTAGGAGTAATTGCAAAAAGGCAAGGGATCCCCCCCCCCCCATCCTCCATTCCCTCCTTCCTCCTCCTCCTGATCCTATTCCTCCTCCACCTCCTCAACTCATCCCTCCATTCCACTCCCTACTGACGTGGCTTTTTTAGCGTCTTCAGAGCCCGGGTGTCTTATCGAGGCTTCCCAGGTCTCTGGGCTAGTCTGAGGAGTAGCAACTGTCAGCCTGCTGTGCCTGCTTGCTATCACCGCCTTGCCAATGACGCTGACATGCATACTCTAGCAAGCGAGGGTATTCAAACGCACACACACACACACGCACACACACACGCGCATGGATGGATTTATCAAGCCAAAACAAAAAGTATGGTATGCTGCAGGGCTTTAGCAGAAAGAGAAACGTTGCTTAATGGACATGATTGTAAAATGCTTTATGCATATATAAAATAATCAAGGGGAATCCAGACAGTAAACAGACTGGTGGAAGCTCACAACAAGCTGACAGCTTATTTAAATGAGATGCTAAACAAATCTTATCTGCTTGGTGAGGCGGAGGCGGAGGGTGTTGGAGCTGAATTACCGCCAATTCATTTTACGGACAAATGGTCATTACAGTACATGGATGTCTGCCTTCCGCTACATTTATAAAATACATGACGTACTGTATGTCTTCAGTAATAAGCAGTCAGCAGGCACTACCTCATGACAAAGAAATCAGGCAGGTTGTTAAAGAACAGGTAACCAACAGCTGCACCGAGAGAAACTCTGTCCTGATCTAGGACAAGAAAAAAAGACATCAAAGAAGTCATTTTTTAACGTTTAGTTCTGACTCACCCATGGAAAGGCTGGGTGGAAAGAAAAAGAGGGATTCTTTGTTCATTGTTCTGTACAGGTGAGATTGCCAGACAAGCAATCTCAGCCACCTGCATTGTCTGCATCTATGACCTAGGGCAGAAACACACACACACACCCACATGTATAGACATAGGTGTTGGCAGTGCTGTGGTGTAACAACCCGCAGTCAGATGAAAATATTATGGTACCATTATGTTGGGTTGTATTATGCAAACCATAGCAAAGTTTGTGTTTGTGTGTGTGTGTGTGTGTGTGTGTGTGTGTGTGTAAAATGGGTGTAGAAGATTGTGTGAGTCAGTATGTTTGATGGGGAACGATAATGCAAGAAATATCTGGAAATTATCAAATAGGAGAAAAATATTTACCAATGACATAACCATGGCCTCTCTTATTTTGATTTACATTTTATTTGATAGGACCATGCAATTTAACATTGTTCCAGTACAAGCCTGAGACTGATGTGTTGCACAGAGGGTTTATAGCTATTGCTAATTTTCAACTCTTGCCCCTAGAGTCAACCCTCCGTGCACTTTGACAGAAAAGTTTGCAGTGTTTGAGACAGTTTTCAGCAAGCCTCTGTTAGCAAACCAAGAGTGACTGCTTTAACATGCATGTTTTTTAACATAGCTTGTAAAACCTGTAATAGAACATCCTATGATTCCAATGTTTACATTGGGGCACGTGTAAGCCTTTGTCTCCAGACCAGACCCATGTGGATGAGGATTGAGCATGAAATGAATGACAAGACCTGTCAAATCAGCACGTACAGCGGCCAGTGGGGATCATCCAGCTGATCAAGATCAAACTGTCAAAATGTTGATGCACCTAAATGAGAGAAAGACAAGACAATCTTGTCTCTCGTTTGAATGAGTTATGCTCTGAATAGTTTTAGAAGCCTGTCAGAGTTTTGACACATTTCACGCAGTAGTCTTAATTTTTCTCTGCTATCAATTCTTTTCAATTTAAAATGTATACAGAGTTCCAAAAGCCTGAGTCCATTACCAGTTAGCTTATCGTTCTCTGCGCTTGCTGAAAAACAGCCCCGGCTCCGTAAATAGCAACAAACACCACTCACAACAATGCCCTTGGCTTCGCAATGCATTGCAATGTGTGGGGCTGTGTTTTTGCGGGTTTGCTGTGATTTGAGCTCGAAGCAAGTGTTCTCGAGCACAACTAACCCTGCCTTTATGTACAAATATCAGAATATTTTGTTTTCACATAATTACCTAGCCTAGCTTAATCAAAGCTTGATTGGTTTAATTTTGGCGTGAGAAACACTCTGTAAAGCCTTGGAATCATTTTTAATGTGTCCGAGTAGCAACTGAACTTTCCAATCAGCGTCGTGTTTATAGCTATACGGGCGTGGTTTAGGTTAGCGAAAACGACCAGATGGTTCATCCAATCAACTGCCAAGACTTTTTTGGAAAGTACCTGCACTTTACAACCAGTTTACATGTATGGCTCCCCAGATGGAGTTGTGACAACAATCCATCTGGCATGTCAAGTAAATAAGAATATCCCTTTTTTTAACAAAAAAACATTTTAAATTTAGTCATTTAGCTCTCAAAGAGAACTAGCGATGAAAATGTGTATTCGTCAAATGTACGTGCCTCTAAGATACAGTACTTAACTACTAGTGTTTCCTTATACAATAATTTCAGGTGAGGGAGGTGTTACAATTAGGTCATTTTTCACAGAAAATTGTATGCGAAGTGACTTACAATGAGTATAAATATGAGTATGAATAAGTATGACAAGGAGCAGATGAGGTTCAGGAATCTTGCTGAAGGATGGTTATACATACTGTATGTATGTAGGCCGACACCGGGGCTTGAACCCACGACCACCCAGTCAAGTCAGAGATAATTAAACTGTATACAGTAACACAATCTTACCTTACTATATCGCTAGATGAATGTGTGTGTGTAGAAAAAGGAGACTACTGTGTGTGTGTGTGTGTGTGTGTGTCGTTGTATCCGTCTGCCTGTCTGTCGGTGTGTATGTGTGTTCGTGCAAATGCACTCTGTTTTGTGCAGGTGTAAGTACATGTTTTTGTGCATGTGTCAGTACTGGTTGGTACGGTGTGTGTACATGCACGCACATGTGCGTTGTTCAATTGCCTGCCGTATTCAGTCAGAATAATAATAATAATAATAATACACTCAGAAACAAATAGTTGCACATTAATAATAGTTAGAGCGCCTTTAGCTTTGATTAGACCGCACATTCATAGTGGCATCGTGCGAGTATGAGAGAGGGAACCAATAACTTTGAAGCATCCCTGCAGAGCATGCCCACACAAACAAGCAGGTTCTGACACTTGTAGTCAGAGAACAATGGACAGTTTTCCCGTACTCCTACAACCACGATGTCCTGGCCTTTCTGACAAGCTGTCGTAAGCAGCAATAATGTCTGTGCTCTTGCAATGTGAGATTTAGTAAAGAGAAAGTCACAAACCACTACTGTAGCAGACTAAATATTAAACAGATCTGGTCATACTACACAAACTCTGGCATGCTGAGAAAATATTCACGAGTTTTCTTCTGGTTATCAATAAAATACTGGCTATCTAGATATCTAGATGAGCTGATCTGAACTGGAAAAATGTGCCCAATTTGTTATGTGGTTGTACTAAGGCAGGGAGTGTTAACGTGTTATTCTTTGCAACTAATTTGAAAAGTTTAACTTTTGACACAACATTTGACACACATTTGAACATTATCTCCTTTTACATTACTACCTGTTGTGGCCAATTTGGAGCGTGCTGATTGGGCCAGTTCATACGAGCATATTAGCAAAGGACAACGGTGGAGATTTGGAAGTATACACATTATATGCCGTTTGCATGTACAGTACAGTATGTGTGTGCACACGTGTGTGTGTGCGTGTGCTTTGTCAAATTGTATGTCATATTCAGCAAGCATAATGTAAAGAATAAACCACTGACAAATAATAAAACAATTGTTGCACACTAATATTTAGTTAGACCGCCTTCAGCTTTGATTAGGCCACACATTCATTGTGGCATTGTTGTCCAACTTATGCAACATCACAGCATCTTATTTTCTTCAAGAGTTGAATTCATTTTAGGTCTTGTATTGACAACGGCAGAGTTCTTCAGCACATCTCAAAGGCTTTCAATGGCACTCTGTGGTGACCAATTCAGGATAATGATTCCTCATGCTCCCTGAACCACTCTTTCAGAATATTGGCATTTTAGCTGGCAAGAATTTTAATACACTGCAGGCCTACACTAATGCTATATGCTGCTAATGTCAAAAACATTAGCGGTAGTTTGTATTATTGTGATATTTGTTTGGCCTTCAACAACTCATTATTCTGTAACTGTAATAAATGCATCAATAAGTCACATCTGGGAGAAACTTGGAATATTTTAAAAAGTTGGATTTAAGAGTGTCTTGAAAATTAGGACTGTGTATGTGCGTGTGCGCGAGTGCATGTGTGTGTGTGTGCGTGTGTGTGCGTGTGTGTGTGTGCGCGCCATGCATCTTTGTGTAGCATCATTAAAAAGAAGGTCAGTGTGACGGTAACATCCCTATTTCATAAATAATGTAAACTGATACAAGAATTAGACTTGGTAATTACACCTCTCCATTGCACTAGTTGTGTGTGTGTGTGCGCGCGCGCGTGTATGTGTAATCTCTAATTAGCTCCAAGAGAATAACATTGGCTATTATAGTGTTGCATTAGTTAGAGCCAGAGATGAAGTAGGAAGCAGAAGGGCTCCAAATGTCCTGGTTCATTAGAATGTGTGTGTGTGTGTGTGTGTGTGTGCAAACGTGTCTGTGTGTCAATACAGAATTGCCAGGAGGGATTAAGAAAGAAAGCGTGAGAGCACATTGAGCACCGCGCATCTTTCCAGGCCTTTATCCGAGCGAATGTTTGGTGTGCCTGGCGGTAAGTATTGCATTTGTAATCACAGTCATCGCAGTTGGGTCAGTCACAGTTTACGCTGCCACTTCAAATCTAGCAGGTGCAATTTAGCCTCCAACACCGCATGCTACTTCACCGATTCTCTAATGACATTTACGGCAGCCCTACTGGGACTGCCTGTCACTCCAATTAAAGGAGCATTCCCCTGTACTGCAAGCTGTTAGACAAACCAACCCCCACCAACCCCCAACACAGCGCAATGTGGGGATGAATTATTGAAAAGGGCAAGACAGGACACCTTGATGAGGTTGGCAAATTTAGCTGGCTGAATGGTCAACCTGACGCAGCTACAGGAGAGAGAGAAAAAGAAGGCTATTGCTATCTTAGCAAAGCAGAGCCAAGCTACCTCTGTGGCAATGTCTGGAAGCCAATGCTCATCATACAACCTGCTTGGCAAACACTCATTTTGACTTTATATGTAATATTTTAAATGTAAAAGCCCATGTTATGTACTGTATTCTGTTGGTAAAACAGCATGTTTCTAGTCTGACAAAAGGGTTACTGATAAAAAAAGAGCCTGTCCAGTAAACAGCAAATGCCATGTTCACACTGTCCAACTGTCCAGGCAGCAATGCTCACAGGGTCATGAGACATGGCATATGGATAGGGCGTAATTTACGCATCACCCTACAGCGTTGGGTACGGCGTAGGCTGGCGCGCCCCTCTCCAAAAATGTAACTACCTGTCCGTCTGTCCATCGATTCGACGCAGTAGTCTTGTTGATGCAAGCCCTTGAACACCAGAGTAGTGCTTTGGAATTAGGAATGTTTATAACAACGCCATAGCCTTTATGTATGCATATGTAGCGGCCTTTACTTCGCATTTACTCTGCGTTGTGTTATAGAAAAAAAAATGACTTCTGCGACTCCACTTCAAAGATTTTAATCGTCCGCTCCGTCTGCATCAACAGAAACACGTTTAGTCGTGCAGCTCTGCTCTACCTGCTCCGTCTCAGGTTACATGGCGAGAGAACGCGTGCACACAAATTATATTAAACAAGGCACATAATCATACAAATAATAACAAAACAAAATAATTAATAC